>PVJA010007230.1:0-45120 GCA_004027025.1 Myocastor coypus | reverse complement strand
TGGTGAACCAAAACAACTTCCAACCCAGACTGATGTGCTGTGCAAAACTACCTGTCAAATTTAATGGAGAGAAAAGATAATTCCATGAAACAGAACAACTGACAAGATTCATGATTACCAAACCAACCCACAAAGAGTACTGAAAGACATTCTAGAAAAAGACAACAACAATCACAATTTCAAGAAAAACAACATAAAGGAACCACCAAGCAGAGCAAGTAATTAAATGGAGGGGAAAATTAGGAACCTACAGCAAGAAAATAACCTGATAAAGATAAGCCAATACTTATCAGTTATAACCATCAATGTAAGTGGCCTCAATTAATTAATCAAGCAAAGCAAACTGGCAAAGTGAATCAAGAAATAAAATCCAACAATGTGCTGTATACAAGAAACACATGTAACACAAAGAGAAATTCATAGATGGAAAACAATACTCCATACAATAGGAATTCAGAAAAAAAGCAGGGGTAGCCATTCTGATTGCTGATAATGTCCAAACCAAGAATGATTCAAAGAGATAAAGAAGATCATTACAAACTTATTAGGGGAAAATTTAAGAAGAAGATATAATAATCATAATTATATATAACCCCCAAACAGGAACACCCAAGTACAGAAGACAAATTTTAACAGACATAAGACATCAAATGAACAATAACACAACTATGATGGGGTAACTTAACACCCCACTGCCACGAAGATAAACATTTCATATAGGCAAAAAATCAGTGAGTAACAGAACTATACCAAACTTACAAGGAAATGGTCTTAGTAGACCTTTACAGTGTTCTACTCACCAATAACAGAATGCTTTACACGGGATGTTCTCCAAAATAGACAATATACTAGCATATAAAACATGCGTAAGTAAATGCAAAGAAACTCAAATTATCCCATGCATATTATCTGAAGCAAGTACAATGAAACTGAAAATTATTGACAAAAGAAATTGCAAAAACTCCATCAACACATGGAAATTAAATAAACCCTCCTGAAAAATCGATGGATCACATATAACACTAAAGAAGAAGTTAAGAAAAATTTACAGTCAAACAAAAATACAGATACAGGGCCCGGCGGGATGGCTCAGTGGTCTAAAGCGCCTGCTTAGGAAAGCTTGGGCGGCTGCAGGGACCGCAGTTCAATCCCTGGCACTACATGCTGCGCCAGCCCTGCCCTCAGGGCAGGCTGAGCCAGCCATAAAAATAAATAAACAAACAAACAAAAGTTCTGAAACAATAAAATAAAATAAAATATCTTTAAAAAAATACAGATACAATGGATCAGAACCTGTGGGATGGAATTAAAGCTGTCTTAAGAGGGGAACATAGATTCTCACATCAGGAAAACAGAATGAGCCCAAATAAAGGGTCTTGTGCTATATACCTCAAGCTGTGAGACAAAGAAGAGAAAATCAAGCTCAAAGCCCAAATATGGGAGGGAATTATAAAGATTAGAGAGAAAATTAATGCAAATGAGACAAAAGTACAACGATTTTAATGGATCAAAGAACTGTTTCTTTGAAAGATTAGACAAATTGATAAAGCTGTAGACAACCTCATCAAAAAGAAAGAAAACCTTAAATTAAATCAATAAGGAACAAAAGGGGTGAAATTATTATAGATCCTGTGGAAATTCAGAAGATCATCATTACTTACTTTGAAAATTTTTACTCTCACAGGATGGAAAGCACAGAAGAAAAGAACAGATTCCTAGATAAAAATGAATTACCAAAGCTGAATCAAGAAGACACAAATATTTTGAATTAGTGTCTTAATTACTCTTCTCTCATCGCTGGAACAAACACTGGGCACTAGAAATGAGGGAAGGAAAGGTTTATTTAGCTCACAGTTACTGGAGGTTTCAGTCCATATTCAGTTGGTTCCAAAGCAGAGTGGCATAGGGCAGAGAGCAACCTTTCATGGTGGCAGCTAGAAGCAAGAAAGCAGGGAGAGGTAGCAGCAGCTCAAGCAGCTAACTTCTCTTCCTTTGCTTTGAAATGTGAATCACCTGACTCAGGGCAGGTGCAGCACACACGCCCACAATAATTAAATACAAATTCCAGAAGCTGCCAAATGACTGTATGAGGCTTTAGGGGTGACACCTACAGGCAAACCATAATAATCAGTAAATGAAATTGAAAATGTGATAAAAAATATTTATCAACAAAGAAAATCCCATGTCTTCTTGATGGATTGACAGCTGAATTCTACAAGAAATTTAGTGAAGATTTAGTGCCAACTGTTCTCAAACTCTTCCATGAGATAGAAAAGGAAGCAATTCTCATAAACTCATTCCTGGAGGATAGTAAGACTTGGATATCAAAACCAGAGAAAGACCCAACCAAAACAGAGAATTGTTTGGCAAATTTTCCTCATGAACATAGACGAAAATATCTTCAATAAAATACTAGCAAAAAGAATGCAACAAATCATCAAGAAGTTATACATCATGACCAAGTGCAATTCATTCCAGGAATGCAGGGTTGGTTCAATATTCACAAGTCCATAAATGTAATACACCATATCAACAGAGCCAAAGAGAAAAATAATATGATCACCTGAATAGATTCAGAAAAAACTTTTTACTAGTCTAAAATTCTTACAGAGAAATCTTACAGAAAATCAGAATAGATGGTCTATAGCTCAACCTAATGAAAGCCATCTTTGACTAACCAACAGCCAACATTACACTAAATAGGCAAAAGCTGAAAGCCTTCACTTTAATGTTAGGAATAGGACTGTCACCACTGCTACTTAATATTGTTCTAGAAACATTAGATAAAGGAGTTAGACAAGAGAGACAAATAAAAGGGATGATTAGAATGGAAGTATTGATCATTTTTTTTTTTTTTGCAGATGATATGATGTTCTAAAAGACCCCAAAAATCCACTGAGACTCATGTAATTAATAACCAAATTTAGTAGGACAAAAGGATACAAAGTCAACACAAAAATAAATAGCTTCTGTGTATACAAATAAGGAATGTAGCAAGACAGAAATTAGAGAAACCATGACTTTCACAGTAACAGTCTCCCATCCCCAATGAAATACTTAAGAATCAGTCTCACAAAGTAAGTAAAAGATTTATACAGTGAACATTATAATACTCTAAGAAAAGAGATTGAAGAAAATTTCAGAAAATGAAAAGATATACTTGTTTCTATATAGAAAGAACCAAAATTGTGAAAATGGCCATTGCTATTGTAGTTTATCACATAGTGACCTTATGAGGTAGATACTTCTAATTTGATGAGAACATTAAAATTCAGAAGGGTTAAACTACCTTTAAGGATCACACTTTTGCAAAGGGTAGATCTGAGAGTTGAAACTAGTTGTGCATATTTTCAAATTTAAACTCTTACATCTTAGTGTTCTGACTTCACTGGAATCTACATTATCTTTTTTCTTGGATACCGTAATGTTCATTATTCTAAGCCCAGGGTTGATGAACTCTGGTAAATAGGACAAAGCAGAATTTCTGGATCTACTAAGTTGAGACGTGAGGTCTATATATGTGATCCTGCTAAGCTCCATGCCTGTTGGTGCTGTGATTAATTAGAAGAAATCTCATCCTTTCCCCTCCTCTACAAATTTACCATTCCTTACTATTTTTTCGTTTGCTGAACATAATTCGAAGCATTCACAGTTTAAAGAGGGAGAGGTATGATTTGGCTCACATTTTAGGGAATTTAGCCCATAATCAGATGGCTTTAAGGCAGAAACATGGCAGAAGATTGGTGGATAAAGGCTGGTTAGGTCATGGATGCTGGGGAGCAGTGCTAGAAGGGGAGGCATAAGAAGTCAGACACAGAACCTAAGGCCGTAGCTCTATGACCCATCCAGAGATGCCAAGCAGTGTGCTCTACCAATCCCCTAGGTGGGTCACAAAGCCAATCAAACTGGCACTGACCCAACCTCCCAGAGAGGTGTGGAGATAGCATGGGAGAGAATCACTACTGGCCATAGATCATTTGTAATTTACCCGTATCAAGAAACGAATGATTCGGGGTTAGTTTTGTAAGGAAAAAAATGGTATTTAAAAATGTCCTTAGGGGCTGGGGAGATAGTGCAGTGGTCTAAGTGCCTACTTGGCAAGTAAAGGACTGGGATTTGATCCTGGTACTTCATGCCATGCCAGCCCTGGAACCCAGGGCATGCTGTGCCAGTTACGGAAACCAGGCGTGCTAGTGCATGCCTATAATCCCATTGCTGGGGAGGTGAGACAGGAGGGTCATTGTGAGTCCCAGCTGTGTAGCAAGACCTCGTTTAAAAAAATGTTCTCAAACCCACAAAAGCTTCAAGTTTGTAGTGTATTTACCTTCAGAGATTTGAATGTTCACAGCTGAAATCATAATAGATTTTTAGCATGAACAATGGCAGGGCCAGTCCTGGAGAGAAGTTCCTGATGTCAGGATTCCTATGCTTAATATGCATAAACATAAAGGGTGTGTTTTCAGTGGGTAGAGTCCTGCTCAAAGTTCTGGGTGGAGATGCTTCAGGATTGAAACTGCCCTGCTTAGTTGCATGGAAACGTCAATGACTTCGTTTCTACCTGGGTGTATCATCTCTGTTCTGAGAGCCTGGCTCCATGGAAAAGCAGGCATTCTCCTTTACATTTTCCAAGTGTTGTGTCCCAGCTGGTGAATGATCAGCTCAGTGAGGTCCTTTCTCAGAGGCTCCATTGGTTACAAGTTACTCTTTCTTTCACTGAGCAGTACTCAGCACACAGAGCACTCCGTGTATGTGCTGACTGAGAGGCTGCAAGTGTCAGGAGGATAGAATAAGGGTAGGAGAGGAAATAGCACATCAAATGAAAGCAAAACTGGTATCTAGTCTAAGAGACTCACAAGTTTGCAGGCTATTATGTTCTAGTTGGTGTGAAGGATTGTAAACTTATTCTTCTCAGAATCTGATAAATCCTTGAATTTAAAAGGGAAAAAATATCCTAAATCCTCCCCAAGAGGTGACAAAAAAAAAAAAAAAAAAAAAAAAAAAAAAAAAAAAAAAAAAAAAAAAAAAAGATGGAATTAAAATCTAAGGTGATATGAGGTTGTAAGATAAACTTCTTCTTTTATTTTTATTTTTTTTTGAATTTAGTACAGAGGCTCGCTGCATAAATTTCAGCTTCCCAAACCTTGGGATTACAGCCACGAGACATAATTCGTAGTCTCAGTTGCCTTCCCAGCACACCCCACAAGCAGGGCCGGCACAGCACAGCAGAGATCAAACCCCTGTCACTGTCCACTGAGCTTTCTGCAGCCCCCAAGATAATGTCCTATAAAGCCATTATTAGAGTAAAATTTGAATGAGATCTGATGACTACATAAGATAATTAAATGTTAAATTCTTGATTTTCATAGCAAATTGGTTATGCAAGTTAATATTCTTGTTTTTAAGAAATATACTGAAGTATTTATCAGTAAAAGACATGTGCATATCAGCCTTAAATTGGGTAAAAAATAAAGATAAAACAATCAAGGAAATTTCACAAAATATTAGTAGTTGGTGAGAATGAATAAAGGATATGTAATAAGACAATGATGACTGCTTCATTTCTGTTTTTCAAATTTTGTGTACAGTTTCACTTGTGATTGGTATAGATACAGAATCATTGACACAGAGAGGCAGTTTCACCTTATCTGTATTGTTGTGGTATAATGCCTATGAAGTCACCACATGTTAAATATTGCACATATAGTGGGTGAATCAATATTCACTATTGGCATCTTTGAATCTTGGGAAAAAAGAGTCAGAAGATCTTTGGTTTGAGAAAATAAGGAACAGAAAGGAGGAGGATGGTCCCAGAGATTCACAGCAATGGTATCTGGGGTACAGTTGGGAACTTTTCAGGTTCTTTCTCTCACAATTGCTTATACTATTTCCATCTGATAGGCTGGACCCGTCCCATCCTCTGTATGATGCAGATGAGAGCTTTCTGCCCTCTCTGGACACAGACCTTCCTTCTTATTCTTGTGCTGTTTTTTCTCCTGGGTAGAAGCTTAATGTATGCAGAAGAATGTGGCCTCAACTTTGCGTTTCCCTTGACAGCTGCCATAATCATATCCCTTTGGAATTCTAGCTCGTCCTCCTGCACTGACCTTTGCCCAGTGTAGGTAACTTCTCCCTCAGCAGCCTCCCATCCAAATTACATAGTCCTCCCAGCTACATTAGGACAGCTGTGGGCTGCCAACTCTGATAAACTACAGCCATCTCTTGGTATCCTGCTGACACTATGTGCACTCTTCATGAAACACTGGCCTTCATGTATAAACTAAAACTGGACATATAAGGATGGAAGAATCTACAGAAAGTTTTCTGATTTATCCCCTTCATGCCTCAGTTTATTTGTATGGAAGATAAGGTTGTCAGCCACCTTCCTCAAAAGGATATTCTGAGCCTTCACATAGAAGGCTTGACATTTATTAGCCAGGGTCATATGAAAGCCCTGATTTAATCTCTGGGGAAATGCTTTGAGTGTTTTATATGGTTGAGGGACCATATAAGCATGAAGAATTTTGCCCATAGCTCTTGAGGGGAAGGTGGCAATCAGTTAACAGAGGAGTGGGCCAATCCTTGGTTCCCTCTGCTCTACGCTTGTGTCTAAACAAGTGGAGAATCAGAGGGTATCAGCAAATACTAAGATACTATGATAGTTCATTAATTATGAATTATTCACACACCAAAGATATTCTGAAGATAAAAGCCTTTTAGTCAAAGGTTATAGAACAACAGCTTCTTAATAGCTGTTTGACATGGTATAGTCAGTGTCTCTAGAACTTTTTTATGTTGACAGGATTTTATTTGTACCTGAACAATATATCTCAGTTACAGCTAAAGCAAGATGACAATGACTGGAAGGAAGGTCAGGGTTGGAGAAGGACAAAGAGACCTGTGCCAGTGTCCAGCAATAGGCTGAATTTCTTTTAGTCATGATTACTCAGGGCTCCACTGTGGAGAGGACAGGTAGAGACAACAGTCTGGCCAGAGGGAATAGGCAGGTTTATGGCCCTTCAATCCTACTGGACCATTTGGGAGGCTGAATCTGAGCTCTGAAGCTTCCATCTCAGAGAGCAGTCTCACTTTTAGTGGTTACCCTCGCAGTCAGGGCATTGCTTGTGGGTCTCTTAAAGCCGCCCCTTAGAGAGGCCTGGCTTCTGACAGCAGTATCGGATAAACCTCATCAACAGATGAACCTCATTGTTGTTGAACTCTTCTTGGAGCCTAGAGAATCAGATTTAGGATCTGTTTTGAGGTTGCAACAAAGGCAGCCATTTTTGATCTCTTTTGTGTCTTCTCCCTGGTTTTCTCCCAGTTTGGATTATAGGATATTAAGGAAGCAGTTTTTACTAAAATATCATGTGAGTTATCTTGAGCAAAAGCTATCTTTTGTAGCTCTTTTCTAATATCTGGAGCTGACTGAGCAATGAATTTATCTGTAAGAATAATTTATCCCTCTATTGAATTAAGATCTAGGGAGGTATGCTTTACCAGTTTCTCTATTAAACATTTTAAGAAAGCTGAGAGGTATTGATCTTTCTCCTGGTAAGTAGCTAAAATTTAATAACTGATGCCTTGGTTTTAGTTCTTAGATTTTGAAGAATACATATTAGAAAGTATTTTTTTAATTACAATTTCCTATCTGGCTATTAGGTCAGCAGTGGTCTCACCACTTGGGCTCTAGTGGGAACAGGTAGTTTCACTGGCTATCTTCTGGTATGATATTTATGCCCAAAGGCAATCACAGCTTGTAACATAGCCTGCTTTTTCATAGAAGTCAAAACTTGGTTTAAGATTAACATTACATCTTCTGAATCAAGTTTGTAAGTCAAATAAATCCTCATCAATGTACTTATCAGGGTCATCTAAAGATTTTTTAAGATCTGACCTTATCTATTTTAGGTCACAGAGAAGAAGGGACATAAACTCTGGAGGTTCTAAATTGCTTCTTACTTCTTTAAAAGGTATTATCCTTAAAAAACTTATACCCTTTAGAAAGGCAAAGAAGGGAAACCGTACTTTCAGTAACAGTGGGTGAGGCTGTGATTAAGTTGGTCTTCTCCTGTGTGAGAAATGACTGGGGACTCTGACCTCAGTAATAAAGGCTCTCATAAATTAAAAAAAGCAAAACAAACAAACTTCCTAGTAAAATGATGCCACTTTTATGGGACAATAATATAAATTTTTGTCTTCTATGTACAGGTCACCATATCATGTCTTTCTCATAAATATTTTATCAATAATCCTCCCAAGTACCATTATATCTCAGATTCCAAAAGATTACATTTAAGGCTACAAGGTAACAAGGAATCAAATCAAAATTTGAACTCAGATTGGTCATATTAAAAAAAATCCACCTATTCCTATCTTATCAAACACTAATATCTGTCTTCTAGGTCAATGAATATGCTATTAACACTTTTTTCAGGAGGAAGGGACAATATAGCTAAAATATAGATGAAATGAGCCTTTTATAACCTTATAATTTACAGGTGTTATATTTAAGAATACACACTTAAAAAAAAAAGAATACACACTTAGATTCCTACTTTTGTAGGAATAAATAATGTTGTCATTGTGCTTTTGTGCTTCAGAAACAATGGACTCTCCTTGGAAGGAAGGTCATGTAAGAAGGACATCAGTGGCAGCTGAGTTCATGCAAAGAGGCCAAGAGCATTCACTGTGGAAAATTCCGGGGAACTGAAGAATGTGGATGTTAAGGAGACACCAGAGGCATAAAATAACCAAATCACTGTGCAATAAAATAATGGAGTTTTGGATCATCCCAGTTTTACTGTTTGGTCAGGACTATAATTTCTGTTTCTCCAAGATTAAACGATCACCCAGAATCTCTCATTGTTTCTTGTCTGTGGTATGTTGGAGGTGACTTTCTGAAAGTATTGTTTGCTATAAGACCAGAAACCTAATGAAAAACATTTTATGTCCAGGATGAAAGGACCACATTAATAAGCAAATGGGTGTTCATGGCACCCATACCAATAGTCGAGGAACTATGCAGCATGTAATTTTAATGATCTTATAATTTCTTTTATAGAAAGTAGTTCTTACCAGAAGGGAGACCCAAGTTCTGCTGAACACTTTCAGGAGTTTGGATGTACAAGTGAAGTAAAGAGCTAGAGAGAGGAACTCTGCTCTGCATAAAAGAATGTGATGAATTCAGAGCTCAAAAGGCAAGGTGTGAGGAAGCAGAGAGGAGCAGACAGAAGGAGAGTGAAGTGATGGAAAACTGAGAGCTGGGATTCCTCCCTGGACCTCTTTGCCGACATCACTTAGTCAAGTCTATAAAGTCGGCACATGATTTATAGCAATGACTTTCTCATAAACAACCATGAGAAGACCAAGTTTTGCCTCCAGCCTGAGCAAACGCAGCTCAGAAACAACTTGCTTGAATGGAGGAACAGCGAAGCAAAGGCAAGCACAGCTCTTTGGGAATTTCTAGCGACTGCAACAAAAGCTTTCTACTTCTCCAGAGTATGGACTTGAAACCCCAAGTGATCTTGTCTCTATTTCAAGGAATGAAAGACCCTAGCTGGGAGCTCAATTTTGCATTGATGTTTAGCTTAGTGCACAAAGCAGTTATTGAACATTTACTATATGTAAAGTAAAGTGTGCTGGATACCAGGAAAACAGATTTGGCTATATGTTCCCCAAATGTGTGCTAATCAAATTATGATAAAATCAAATTGTTCCCTTAAATTTTCATAATCTAGTGACAGAGAAGAATAAGGAAGTACCCAGTTGAGCCAAGGAGAAATTGAACATACTGTGTGGTAAGTTCAAAGAAGTTATTTTTGCATTTCTGATACACACATGCTAGATATGTTTTATAGAGAACTTATTAAATACCGTATAACATGCTATGATATGGCTAATCCCCTGAACAGGCACATGATATATATATATATATATATATATATATATATATATATATATGTGTGTGTGTGTGTGTGTGTGTGTGTGTGTGTGTGTGTGTGTGTGTGTGTGTGTTTTATGGCTAGGAAATGGGCTCAATTATGAGCCAGACTGAAACTTCCTTAGTCTGAGTACAGAGTGCACATCTATCTTTAATTACTCCACTGAAATTTGTGGGAGGATCCAGTGAAAGGCTCACAGTTTCTCCTTTGGGCACTAATACATGGCTTACAGTTAGTCTAATGCACAGATTTAGTCCATATGCTCTACTCTTAATGTCAGTCATAATTTAAGACTTAAGAATCATAAAATGCAAACAATTCCTTTTTTTCCCCCCATTTCCTCACCTGACCTGAGCTATCTCTAAAAAGAATAATAGAGATTTGAGGAAGTAGCTGCACAAAGAGGGCTTGTGGAATAGCTTTGTCAATAAGTGCTTTTAGGAGTGTTATTCCTGAGGTGGGGATGGATCTACAACATCACACCCTCACCTGTGACTTGGTCTGGACCTATAGTTCCTGCCAGGGAACAGGGCACAGTTACATTTTTAGTCCAGGTCTTGAATTTGATGGCTATCTTGGTGGGCTTTGTTGACGGATTTAACTTGCTATAGGCAAAGGTCATAGTCATCTAATACCATACTCTAGTCATGCTAGAGTGGGACAGTGTGCCTGCAACAGCAGAGAGGGTGGTGCTAAGACACTGTAGTATTCTGAATATTCCTTCTGCAAGGCACAAGTTATGTATTATTCCTTGAAATAAACTTTAAGAGTTAACATCAGTCAACCATGTAGAGATAGCAATCAGCTAGGAGGCTCAGGCCAGGGTTCTGCAGTTTCAGAGAAGCTGAATTTGATCTGTGGTCCCCTGGGAAGACTGCAGCTAGCCTTGCCTCGTAAGCCCTGTGAGAGCTATTGGTGGATTCTGAGCATGGCAACAATGGGATCACAATGGAACTGTAGAATGATGATGCTGGCTTTCAGGTTGTCTCTGAGGAAGAGCCACCACCAAAAAAGGCTGTGCAATGGTGAGGGAGCTGTGCAAACAGAGTTCCAGCTGGGTGCTGCCAAGCAAGCTGGCTGGCCTCCTGTGCTGCCATGGCCCTCCTGTTGTTGCCCTATATGGGTATGGACTTGGCCTTTCAGTAGCGGGCCTCTGTCTAGTCTAGCATGCTCCCTCTCACTTTTTCCTCTGTGTCTTCTCTTCTGTTTTTAGATCTCCCAACACTAACTGTTTTCATCCTATCCCCAGTAGAATCTCTATGGAATATAGATTTCATTCATATTAATTCATATTTCATAATGTTCTGTAAGCCTGTTTGGGGGTTTCTTCCTACTATAATTGCCCCATCCATGTTACATTCTCGTTGTTTCTCACAACCATTTTTCTTTTTTGTTTTTGGGTTAGATACCTTTTCCTTCTATGCTTTATCTGTTACTTGTTGCTATATAATATATTTGAGAAACAAATACCAGTCCATGGTAGAGATATTCCTTATGTCACTGTCATACCAGCATTGGACCACAGCTCACTTTCGATTTCATTCCTCATCTCATATCATCCAAAGCCAAAATTCAACCTTCTCCTGCAAGACAAATAGAAACTGGGAAGCAGAAACCAATTCTCTTGCATTTATCTCTTGAGGATCTTGCATGTATAGTAATGAGAAAGTTATCATTTCCTTAAGGAGCATGGATTATTACTGAATATAGAAGAAATAATTGCTTAAATCTTTTATAGGACCCAGGATAAATTTCATTTGAGAATGCATGTATGGGCACACACGCATGCTGGATCTCTTTGCTCTCTGATTAGGGCACAGGCTTCAACAACATCCTTAGTGTAACCCATCAGGGATAACTGTCTGTGGACACAGCCCTATGGTCAGATTGAGAGGCATTCTTCACGTTCTCATTTTAAGAAACCAGCTCAGGAGAGGAAATAATACCATTTCTACACTGGTTAAATGCCACTACTACACTATTTGAATTTTTCCTTTTTTTGTTGGAGTTTTAGAAGCATATTCTTTGTACTTAATCTGTTTTGTCTTACATCTCTTGGAAGAGAGAGTAGGAGGAAATTTTCCTTTCTCCTCCTTCTCCTCCTCTTCCTCCTCCTCCTCCTCCTCCTCCTCCTCCTCCTCCTCCTCCTCCTCCTCCTCCTCCTCCTCCTCCTCCTCCTCCTCCTCCTTCTTCTTCTTCTTCTTCTTCTTCTTCTTCTTCTTCTTCTTCTTCTTCTTCTTCTTCTTCTTCTTCTTCTTCTTCTTCTTCTTCTTCTTCTCTCTCTCTCTCTCTCTCTTTCTCTCCCTCCCCCTCTCTCTTATATTGGGGAATGAATTCAGGTTTAACCACAGCACTCTGAGAGGCTGAAGCAGGAGCATCATAAGTTGAAGTCTAACCTGGGTAACTTAGGTAGACCATATCTCTATATTCAAAAGGTGATGTTTGCACTGGCAACTTTACTTTGTCAGAGTTTGTATAGTTGATCACCCAACTTATAGACAGAACATTCCCTAATTTGAAATAAATCTTGTCCTAGTCAAGGAGACTCTATGAAAGTGAGTTTCATGATCTCTAATTTATCCTGGTCCGTGCTATCCTAGGAGGTTCCTGTTACCTTCAGGGCCCTGCTTCCTGGTGCCATGTCATGAACTTATTCCACTGGCATGTTCCTCTGCTATGCTACCCTGCTGCCCTGCCTTGGAGCAGCCAACTACAGACTGAAATCTCTACAAACTATGAGCCAAAATAAATTTCTCTTTCTTTAGCTTGTAGCTGCTGGGTATTTTGTGCCAGCAACAAGAAGATAACTAAGACAGAATTTCTTGGACCATCACTTGGATAACCCAAAGCACAACTTTAAGTCTCATAGTTAATCTTCCAACTACAAGGTTCTTTTCATGTATTTGGTCTCAGGAGGGGCAACTATGTCATGCAAATAAAGTTTGCTCATTGACATGTTGACATCAATTCATAAACTATCCTTCTGTGGCTTCTTTGGGGTTGCAGAGTATCAATCTAGTCTGAGAGATGGAGTTTGCCTTAGCGCACTGACACATGAGGCCTCTGAGTCAGCAAAGTCGAGGCTGTGTCTCATACATTGTGGGGGATCTGTAAGTATAGTGTGAATGCTGCATCTGGCAACATCTCAAAATCACTGTGTGCTTTTATCTCAACCATCTAGAAATCCATTACCTCAAAATTATTATGTCATGAAAATACTTATGATGGTCTATGTAGTGACAACACTTGTTATAGGTTTAAAACCTCCTTCTGTATTTTATTAGTTATGTAACCTAGAGCGAGTGACCTGAGCTTTGAGTGTTAGTTTTTCCAGCTATACAGTGTGAACAGTAAGATTCAACTCTTAAAAACAAACAAACAAATAAAAAACAAACGAACAAAAAAAGATTGAATTCTTGGGATTGTTGTGGACAGTAAGTACATTCTTGTGACATAGTAAGTGTCCTTATCAGGGTAAGACTGCCCCAAATCTACTAGAGAGATACATTTTTTGACTGTGTGCTTCTAGAATTTTTATTCTGTTCATATATCTCAGTATCTCATTTCTTAATCACCTAACATGAAAGAAAGAAAATGAGTATGATTCCTCATAACTAGAACCTCATAAAGCATTCTGGGTTTCTTAGGACAACTTTTAAGGCTTCACAAAAGTGATTGTGAATGTCATGGAAAATTTTCTTTTCATCCAAACTTCTGACCCCAATTTTTCCATTCAATACTGAAGTTTTCCAAGAATATTTTTGGCAAGTAATTTAAAAATTGGTTCTGTTACAGTTTTTTCCAGGAAGTCCATGAGAATGCTTATGTCCTTCAGGGTAGTTTCCTATGTGAAGGGGAGGCAGCTATGGAGAGCCCTGGCTACAATTTCCCCTTCTAGAGCTGGAACCAAGGAAGTGACTGGAGGCTGCTGTATGGTGACTTTTTAAAAAAAATTCATTGTGCTTTTTAATTTTTTTTTATCTTTTGTGGTACCAGAGATTGAACTCAAGATCTTGCGCATGCCAGGCAAGTGGTTATGCTGCTGAGCTATCTCCCTGGCCCTGCAAGGTGACTTTTGTTTCAGCACCACCACTGTTTTTTTTGTTTTACTTCTTTATCTGTGACAGAGCACATAAGCAGAAACCATTAAGAAAGTAGAAAACCTGAAAAATTTAAAGATTCATTCAATTGATATATATTGAGCTGCAGATATGACTTCTCTCCAACTTTCCCTGTGCATTTATTGATATTAATCACACACTACAGCATGAAATATAAGGCCAATTAAAGCCTCAAAGCAGAAGCCATAGAAACAACATTTTCTGATCTTCAAGTATAATGGCTATTTATGCATACACATAAAAAAATAAAAACTCAAAGAGAAAAATCAAAATTACAATTACAAACTTGAGTCATTTGTAGGAAATTGGATGTACCTTGAAACCATAACGTTGTGACACAGATATGCAAGCTTAAGTATTATATGTTTTCTTGTATGAGAAACCATATTATACATGAAGAGCCAAAAAAAGATAAAGAGGAATGTAACGAGGAAGGCCTTCCAGGAACGGTAAAGGGATCAAGTGATAGAGAGAGGTAGGAGACAGCAGGGAAAAAGCCTGAAAGAAAAGAAGTCACAGGCATTGTGTATGTATATCAGTCCTGCCCAAAGAGTGTAAGTATTGTGTCTTGCAAACATGCAGGAATATAAAGCAAAATTTATTATAATAATAAAAAACTCCTGCAATTGCAGACTATTTAGAAATGAGTGAACATGAAAGTGATCAAGGCTGAATTCAGAGGAAAATTTATATCTTTAGTTTATTTCA
Source organism: Myocastor coypus (assembly GCA_004027025.1). Lineage (NCBI taxonomy): Eukaryota > Metazoa > Chordata > Mammalia > Rodentia > Myocastoridae > Myocastor > Myocastor coypus. The sequence continues at coordinate 30,353 of PVJA010007230.1, read as the reverse complement.
ATAAAATTAAATGAAAGGAACACAGTTTTTGAGAAGGAGGCAGAAGACAGATAAGTAAAAGTTGTATTTTATATAGAAAAAAGAGGGATTATGTGAGTAAACTGAGAATCTGAGGAAATGGAGAAGAGTTCTAAAGATGATCCACAGTTGTTCACAATAATTCTTAACCTTTTCCAGGGTGTATTTTCAAGACTTTAGTATGTCCAAATGTCCATGAGATACAAAAGATATTCAGTAACTGTTTAAATTTGACAATAGATGATAAAAGTCCTGCCATTTTTCAATTTTCAAAGCAAATTATTAAAATAACTTGTTATGGTCTTACTAACATTTCAAAGTACAGTTCCATGTAAAAGTTTGTGTCATCCTCAATATGACTGAACACTATTTAAAACTCTTTATTGGAAGCTAAGAAAAAACACATTCTAAGGGTCAAAAACACCAGGTGTTGCAAAAAACACATAACAGAATGAGAACTGAGAAGAATCTGAGATTAACACAGAGTGTCATTTACTTTTCAAAAATTTTTGAGTTATTTTTAAGTGTTTTGTTTTGTGAAAAATCTGTGGGGCACACCTGCTCGCTTTGTTTCCAGGGGATGCTATTTTAGTCAATACTGAACTTTATTCCAAGATTTATACCAGCCTCCTCCCTGCTGGTTAGCTTTTGTTAAAGCTGTCAGTGCACAAGAAAGCTCCATTGCCTCTGGGATTTCCATCTTTGAAATACACAAATTCCCATTTTCTTCTATTCTCCTACAGACTCAAATTTGAGCAGATTGTCTTTCATCTGTAATTATCACTATGATTGTGTCCTTTACACTTTTTCAATTCTTTATAAACAGCTGAATGAATAGTAGGAAAAAAGGGAACATAGTATGAGGAGTTGTCAGTTTAATTAGGTGCTCCTACATTGAAGGAAAACTCCTTACTGTAGAGTTTTCTGAACTATGCTCCTTGGAATATTGTTCTAGGACAGGTGAATCGAGTCTCAAATCCCTTTTTTGGATATTAATTATGCAGATTAATAGGTTAGAGGTTCTGAGAAGACCTGAGTAAAAAAGTCAAGATATTTAAATATAAGTTATAAATTGTGTGCTGTCTTAGTCTTTCTGTAGGCTAAGGTTAGCTTTGACTAGATGTGTGTGTGTGTGCGTGCGTGTGTGTGCGTGTGTGTTTTGCATTAGGTTATTTACATTAGTTATCGTCCATTGATTTTAAGTTTTCTCCTCCAATAGCAAAGAGGACTATCTCTATTAACTTTATACTATGTATCACTCCATCAGTTGCTTTAAATATTCGACCCAGATATTACTTATTCTCTTCTCTTCCTTTTGAGGAGAGTGCCTCTCTGTTTCTGTCTGTCTCTTTGTCTCTGACTGTATCTCTGTTTGTCTCCCTGTCTCTGTTTCTATCTTTCTCAAATAGAGAAATAAAAGCGGTCTATGAAATTAATGCTACTGGCAGCCATGTGGCCATCTACATGGGCTCTCTTTGCGGCCCCTGTATCTACAATAAAGTTACCAAAGATAGCTGCATGATGGGCATGAAGGAAGTTCTTTTCTCCACCTTCTGAGTGATGTGCAATCTGATCTTTGTTCTGAACTTACCACAGGAGAACAGGGCCCTTATAGTGTTGGTGGAAAAGTGCAGGGCACAGCTGTGCTGATATAGATACGTGCCATTTCTTAGCTGCAGAACAGGAGAAGAACCACCAAGCTGCTCCTTCATTCTGTGAAGAATACTTCAGAATCCATTTTTTTTTTTTTTCCTAAGGATGTTTCTCACTTCTTACCTGTCCTTTCACCAGTGTCTCCTGAGGCCTTTACATTGTTGGAATTTCAGTCATTTCTCAAAACTTTCAACAATATGATAGATCATTGCTATCTTTGTTCTTGTCTTTTCTGCTGGTATGCAAGAGGAAAGGAAATGTCTGGTTGCTATAATCTCTGTGTGAGAAGCATCCATGGCAATCTGTCTTATAAAGAACACCTTGATTTTCTCTTTATGGTTGGATGCCTCTAGATCTCTAAGGAATGTTAGAGCTTTTACACTTGCAGAGCTAACTGTTTGCCACTACTTGGTATTTGCAAGTCTTTTGGGTCTCATTGTATAGAAAGAATATTTTTATCCCTCAGTTCAAACAATAAGTCCCTGTTCCAGTGACTTGTTTTGATATAACAAGTTTCTCTAAAACTTGATGACTTAGTAAAGCCCTACACAGATATTTTGCATAAAAATCTCTAACTTGGGCTGGACTCACTATGTGTAGCTCATGATTATTTATTTAGAGTGGGACCTCAGCTGCTGAAATTTGTGGCATCTCCACTGGATCTGTCCTGCATAGTGGCCTCATGGTTCTTTGATGGCACTTCAGGATTCCGAGAGTGAATACTCTAAGAGATCAGGTTAGAAAGTGAAAGGTCTTCTTTTCTCTCTTTCTTTGTTTTTTACCTTGCCTCTGGTGTGATGTCTATAATTTTTGCTATCTTTCCCTGGCCACATAGTTCAAGCTGGGAGGGGAGTTCACAGAGGTGGAGTAGGCATCGCGGGATGCTGGGCATCGTGTGCTCCTTCCATGCAACTTGAAAAGGAAAACCGACTTTTAAAAATGCGACTCAGACACTACTTGCCAAATTTTGATTGCTGCAAAGAAGCGATCAGAACACGTGTTCTCTCTGCTCCTTCTACCTGATGTGTTGTCTTTATTAAATGGCAAATAGAGTTAGAGGCAAGGAATGTTGGTATTCCGTGTGCAATTTTACAGAAAGGCAGTCATGTACCTGGGATGTCAAAGAATCCATCTCGACTCTGTACATCTGTTTTTTTCATGTTGTACCAGACAGGGAGGAAGTTCTGGATGCTGGCTTTCAAATTGTAGTAAGGCTTCCAAACTACTGTGAAGCCAGCAGCTCCCTCATCTTAGCTCATAACTTCATGCTGAGCACTAACAAAACAAATAAATGAAGACTAATGATGCTATGGTTTGGGAAATAATGTTTACATGCTCAGGATGCACCCACTGAGGTTTTTCAAAAACCAATTGTTCTAATGATTTTATTGCTTTGTAACAAAATAAACTGACATTATTTCAAGGGCACTGAGAATTAAAGTTTAAATATAGTCATGACTACTAGGATGCAAGTTTGAATGCAAGAAGGAGGCTTAAGGAGGAAGGCATCACAGTATATTGTATTCTTGTAAACATTAGTACAAGTACAGAGTAACAGAGATTCCGCTAGATGATGCTAATAGACCCCCATGTTTCCTACTTTTAGAAGGATGAAATATTAAGGATCCGTTTCCATTTTACATGTGCTGGGGTATAATATACTGTCCTACAAAGAATGGATTCCAATTTGGCTATAGTTCTCCTAAAATGCTGTTGTTGGTTACCCTCCATGTTTCTGGTTCCCTACACATGGGCTGATCCTCCAAATTATAGTCGTACAGGATGGTATGAGGGACAATGATACTCCCAATAGAGAAGAAATAAAATGAATACAGAGAGTTTGACGTACTCTCTTTGCTAGCTCCATTTCCTTCAAAAGTTTTTGCATCAACAGATAAGGGCTCCTTGCCCCTGCTTACCCCTCTTCCCTCTCTGCATATACTTGTGCCTAGATCCTTCTTTGTTACCTCTGTCGTTAACCGAAGAGGTAAGGATTGCCATTTGCAGTTTTTGGGCAGGTCAGAACTTGGCAGTTGATGCCCAGGCAATTGAGCCCTCACATTCACTATGTATTACTGGGAGAAATAAAGAGAAACAACCATCAGCAGAGCACAAATTAAATAGGGCCTGCAGGTGTGCCCTGGACTGCTGAGCTAGGAAGGAGGCCTTTTGGATTCTTTGCAGAGCAAATGCTTGGATTCTGAAATGTGATCTTATTTGGCCAGTACTGGGGTCAAATGTCTGGAACCAGAATAACTCTTCATTAGGCAGCTCTGAACCCAGCACTGGGACCACAACAGACATTGGAGCACACTCCAGTGCGCTGCCTTACAGCTCACACACAGGGACAGAGTCGCATTCTGGAGGCAGTTGTGGCTGACAGCTCTGCCACCAGACTTATCCCAGCTCTGGCAGTGACTCTCAGTTTGCTCCCCCCTGGGGCAGCCTGAGTGTGTTGTGTGATGGGTGCTCTGATAGGTGGCTGCTCCTCCACCGTCGCGGGTGGTTGAGTCCAACTCTGTCTCCTGGGGTCCTGGCAGTTTGTCTGGGGGCACACAGTGAGATGAGCAGACAGCGTCACAGCAGAGCTTGCCTACTGCACAAGGAGGTGAGACCTGCAGTCAGACGTTTTCCAGGACATCAAGAGGAACAAGGCCTCTCTTCTTTCCACTGAGGACTCGGATAAAACCATGGTGTTCTTCTTCAGAAGTCACACAGATCTGAACGTCAAGGAAGAAAAACCACAAGACTTTAGCATCAACAAGAAAACTAGAACCTGCCACTTAAATTGTTGCTCTCTGAGGTCACATGAGCACCAAAGTGGAAGAAGGAGAGAAACATCAAGCTGGGCAGCTGTGGCTCTGTGAAAACACCTTTGGACTACAAAAATAAGGTGGAATCTAATTTGGGGATTAACCCAAAGTACTGAATGTTTTCTGGGCTTCATCTTTTTAAATGGAAATTAATAATATTGGGGCTAATAACACTGCTCCCCTGAGAAGCCACTGTGAGGACAGAATAAGAGCCTCACATGCAGCATAAGTGAAAAACCTGTGGTAGGGCCACCTGCCTTCCTTCGAGTGGGGATTTTTCTTCCATCTCTAAATCTAGTAATGATGGATTGGATTCTTCCCATACTTTTCTTTTTCTGGCTTTCCCTGTGCTTTCTCTCTCCTCTATCCCCTTCTACTGTATTGCGTGCTTAATCCAGGTGTACGTTCATCTTTATAAAGGTGGAATGATTAGATTTGTTCTACCCACACATCTAAGGTAACTCCAGTGTTCACAACTGCAATCACGTCTGCGAAGATCCATCGAATGAAATCTGGATTATTGCTGCTCTTACAAATTACTACAGATTTTGCAGCTTAAAGCATCACAGATATATTCTTGCATAGGTCTAAAGTCACAAGTCCTAAAACCAAGGTATCAGTAGAGCTGTATTCCTTCTGCAGGATCTCAAGGAGAATGGATGCTCCTTGTTTTTTCCCGCTGCTGGTGCTTAGCTACTTTGCTTGGCTTATTACACCCTATTCCATCTCTAAGGCCAGCAGCAAAGCATCTTCAAATCTGTCTGGCTTTTATTCCTATTACCTTATCTTTTTTTTCTTTTTTTCTGACTCTATATGAATCCTTGAGACTAGGCTGAGCTCACCTGTATAATCCAGGGTAATCCATTGCATGATCTTTAATTTGACCATATTTATTGAGTTTCCTTTGCAAGAAAAGATAAAATATTCAGTGTTTTAGGGATCAGGACAGCTTTGAGACACTGTTATTACTATTACTCTATTTATCACATGCCGATAGCATTAACTATATTGCAAGAAATATCCATTCGTTGGAAAATACAATGTTCTTAGATGTCGGTTGAAAGAAGACATGTCCTTGATGTTGTAAGACAAGAATCTCTTGAGGTAGAGAGACAATGTAATAAGATGCGAAGAAATATCCTGAGAGAAATAATGCCTGAGAAAAGCGATTGCTGAGAGATAAAGAGTGCACTGGAATTTATGTTAGAAGCAATGAAAGACTGAATTGAAATGCCAGAGAATTAAAATGAAATGAGCACTATCTTAGCAAGAGGAGAGATAAAGAAATGGAAAATGATAAAGGTACTAAAACTACAAGGAAAATATACTAAAATAAAAATGATCTAGCTAAAGGATTGTTCAGCTTTTGGGGAAGAAATGTTAATATCAAAAGGTAAGAGGTAGCTGGGCGTGGTGGCTCACGCCTGTAATCCCAGCACTCGGGAGGTTGAGGCAGGAGGATTGATGGGAGTTCGAGACCAGCCTGGGCTACAAAAGTGAGCTCAGGACCAGCCTCAACTGCATAGGGAAACCCTGTCTCAAAAAGACAAAAAAAAAAAAAAAAAAAAAAAAAAAAAAAAAAAAAAAGGAAAGAGGTAAACGGGGAGAAACACCAGCTACTCAGGATAGACCACGTGTAAAGGTTCTTCAAAGAGAATAGTATAAGTATTTTTGACAGTATAAGAAAATGGGCAAAGTACATGCAGAATTTATACCAGTGCTTGCTAGACACATGATAAAACTTCAAACTTTTTATCCAGGAAATGAAAAAATAATCTAAACTGTAATTCATCCATCAAAATGACAGATATCAAATATACTTCTGTTAAAATTGTGGTCACCTGAATGGTTTTCTAAATAAGTGGTATGCATGTAATCTCACACAACCTTTGTGGAGGCAACACGGCAGTGTGCAGAAAGGACTATAAATCCTTCTGTATCTGTTTTCTTTCAAATTCTAAAGTATATCCTGAGAAAATAATCGGAGTTAGAAAGATTTAAAGATGGTCTTTGAAGTTATCAAAGTTATAGTTAAAAAATATAAAAACTCTGAGCACCCAGCAGGAGAAGTTACTTAAACTTCTGTAAGGAAGCAAATACCAAAAATTTGGGGACTTTCAGGCCAAGAAGTTTCCATTAGATTTCATTAACTCAGATGTTACAGAATATTATACATAGATAGCTTCTAATAAAACTTTCATTTAAAAAATTGGCCAGTGGACCATAGCTTTCTGTCTCTGATCAAATTTGCCCAGTGGACCATAATTTGTAGCTGTTGATCTGCATGAAGTATAAAATTGTGTTTTGCTGAACATGTAATGACTACCTTTAAAAAGCTGGGAGAGTAAATAGAATATGGCATTAAACTGTAAATTAAAAGAACAGTTTGGCATGAAATTTGCCAGTTTATGTCAGTAATACCTTCATGGCTGAATTACTAGTGGTTACTATTTTTTGTATCTTTGTAAAATGTTTTCTGACTACCTAAAAGTCATTTATCTGTTTTTTAAAAAATAGATACACCACAAAAGACCAATTGAAATAGTTTTATACATATGAATGAACTATAGTTTAATTTAAAGCAGTGATTTTATTGTATTTAAAGTTATTAATTAGGTAAGTTTTAAGTTTTAAAGAATGAAGAAAATATACTCTGTATCATGTAAACTCTGTGTCATGACAAATGGATGGCTTAATTGTACTTGGAAACAAGAGCACTATGAAAAAAATATAATAATTATGAGACGCATTAACCCCAGAGGCAGAAATATGATTTAATAACGAAGATGCATTATGTTTACTTTCAAAATCAAATTTCTTCTATTTTCCTACTAATGATCATTTGTCTCTTTTTATTTTTAGCATTACAAATATCAGAGTGTCTGTTTTCTGGTACTCACTCAGCAGTTTTAGGTAGGTATAACTGCAGCAGATGAATTTCCCACTTGGGCTTTACTCTGACGGATGTGGGTGCTAAGGGTGACGACCCGCACTTCTAACCTGTGATGCCCAGGCCTTGCCGTGGGGCTCCACACAGTGACCCTAGGCAGCACTCCCAGCCACAGCTAGAGGTGTCGCTGTGCTGACTTTGCGGAGGAGAATGTTGCTATTCAGAGGCAATTTCGCCAAAATCTCTCAGAATACAGGTCATATTTGTGTGACATTGGAGTCTGTACTTTTCTCTCTACATTCTGTTTCTCCAGTAAACAAGCATGTTTTCAAATCCTCCACTTAAAATAATTTAAGATACTAAATTTGAGGCAAATTTTGACATCTGTTGTTTATAATAACTTTTTAAAATGCGTTTTTTATCAAGTGACTGATGCATTTTGAAAGATAGTTGCCACAGTAATGACAAAGATGGAAAATAGAGAATTTGTATAACAGTAGAGACCTCAGTTTTTTGACCCATATTTGATGAGAAGTGGCCTCTATTGTTCTTTTGTTGATTCATATTTGATCAGAATTAACCCTTTTTTAAATACATAAAAATGTTTTTGGTAGTTAAAAAAAAAAGAGTTATCAAGCTTAGAGGGCAGAAATGAAGGTCATTTTCAAACCTTAGGTTTATTAGAATACCTGGTAGTTTGCAAAATAAATGGATTCTTGCCTTTAGTAAAGAAGTTCTGACTTGGCAGATCTGAGGTGGTATCTTGGAATCTGCATTTTTAAATAAAGTATTCTAATCACCAGGTGAATTTGATTCAAGTGGTCCAAAGATCATAATTTCAGAAATACCAGCCTGGATAAGTTGTTGAGTATTGAGACCTTGTCGAAAAGCTAAGTGCAGGCCTATTTGGTTCCAAGTCCATGGATCTGTTATTTTGTGTCTCAAACATGTCTAATAGTGAGGTGCTCCCTGTCACTATTCCTCACCCCAATTCCCAGTAGACTGCCAGCTCAATCTACCGATTGCAGAATGTAGAGAATGCAGGTGTGGAGCCCACTCCCAGAAAAACTGTTTTGAGACATATGCCAAGGAATTGGTAGGAACCACTGAGCAGATGCTCTGTTTCTGGAAACTGATCAACTCAAGCAAATTTTAATTTACCTTCTGGTTTCACTGACTTGTATTTTAATAACATAAAAACAATGCTTCATCTCAAATCAGAAAGCATGAGATTATTCTAAGAAAAAAGTCAAATGTGCTAGCAAGATGATTTAATAACATTTGCTAGTAAAGAGGAATGTGCTTTATGAATTTATTTTCATCAAAAGACTATATATTTCTGAAACAGCAAAGGACACAGTTGGGTAAACTTGCTAAAGTTTGAAGGGTTGGCATGGAATCAAGCTGGAAAAAGTGTCCTCCTGCGTTATGGGGTGTATCTGGCAGCAGAGACAGGGCTCAGCCTTAGGATGGTGATTTCACTGCCTCAAATGGGGAATGACTCAACAGAGAGCCTTTAGGAAGAAGAATGTGTTTTCAAGGGGTCCTATGGTTTCCAAACTTTGCCTTTACAACATTTGCTTGTGCCGGGAGCCAAGTTCTATAAATGACTTTTTAATATTCTCAGGTTTTACACATTGTTCAGGACACCTGGCTCAGTGGAAGGCACTGACTTGGAATTTTTAGACCTGTGTTTATGTTCCACCCTTGTCACTTAACAGGTTCTTGCTCATTCAGCAAGGCACATAACCTCAATAAACAATTATTCTCCCTCTTATGAAAGAAAAGCAATGAGGAATTAATATACAAAATTCATTGACATGTATGTGACATCAAAGAGAATATGGTAGGTATATAAAGTTTGCAAAGATTATATATCACTTGTATGACATAATTAAACAATGGCTAATAAAGACCATATGTAACAATTATTAAGGCAATGTCTAGAAAAATATTAATTTGTTCTTTTGTTTTTTGTGAATCATGACTTAGAGAAACAAGGGCCAGCCAGATAGCTCTGCAGATTAAAGCACCTGCAGGAAGGGACACAGGGGCTGGGAGTTTGATTTCCAGGCCTGCCTTACTGGACTCACCCCTGGGGCATGCTGAGAGAGCAATTGAATCTGGATGTGGTGGTGCACACTTGTAATCCCAGCTCTTGGGAGGCTGTAACCGGCGGATCACTATGAGTCTGATCTAGTAGTGAGACCTTGAGCACCCTGTAGACCCTTCCTCACACCCCCATCCCCTCCCCCCCCAAAATAAAAGATTTAGACAAGTTCTTTTTCAAGTAGCAGATTTAAAATAGGTCATCATAATCCCAAAAAGAATACTCAGAAGAGGGCTGACATACTTTTATAGAAAACAGAGAGGCTGGTATACTCTGCCAGGTATGTGCAGATGGTGGGGCTCCCCAGGTATGCTACCTATGAGGGCTCCCTCAGCTGACACTGCTGTTTCTAGGCAGAGGATGTCTCTTACCGTGACCTCATTAAGAAGTAGGTAGGAAAGTTGTGTGCTGGGTTAGCATCAGCTCCATGGAGAGCAAATAACTTTGGGCAAAATATAATTCCAGCACATCCATGGCTTTTTATCTCTTTAAACATAGAGACTTCCAAAAAAGTACACATGCAGGAAAAGAAAAACTTGTATAAATATTTTCATACTAAGTTTATTGAGACATTTTGGGATTAATACAAGTTACCTTTGGCTTCTACAGTTACAGGTGCTGAAAGAAATGGCTATCTGTTGAAAAAAAGTACTATTTCTCTTTTCCTGAAGTGTGTGTATATCTGTATATATTTGGCAAATTCTGTACACTATGTCCAAAGCAGCCTCCTAGAGAGGAGGTTGTATAAATTCTTAAGATTGTGTTCTAACGTGGGTATACAATTTATGCAATTTTTATGACAGTTAAGAATTCTAGTTACAAATAAAACTATAAAATTAGGATGAAATCATAGAGCCCAGTGACCCAGTTTCTTAGGATATTAGACATTTTAATAACAAAAATTCATTAGTTGGCATACGTATCTGGAGGAATTTGCACAAGTAGCAGCTACTGAAATTGAATATGCAATGGAAGGATGAAATGACACGTGCTTGCTCATGTGCACATTTGGGCATGCTCAGATAAAGCAAGCAGCACGATGTTCCTGTGCATTATTAGATTCAAAAGATAAAATCAAGCATTTCTGCTGTTTCACTGTAATTTTGGTAAATTTATTCCGTGAAAACAATTTTAACAGCAAAGGAAAAAAGCTCTTTTTTCCTAAACGTGTACTAATTTTCATTACTCTTATATCATTATTTAACTTCAGGTTACTGTCTTTAACTATTTAGAGAATCATCACTGAAGATGGTGATACAGTATTTGAAGATCTCTTTGCTAGGTCTCTCACTTCTACACCAGGAGGGTTGGTTTGGCCACATGCATCAAAAGTGTATCATTGTCTCGAAAGCTTCCTCCATTCTGATGCTTCCTGGGAGGGCACCAGGCTGTCTTGTTTCCTGTCTAGTTCTGATCCTTTGCTCACCATGGGCCACTGGTGTCACAGGATCCTGAGTCTCAGCCCATTTGTGGTAGTGGCGGTGGTAAGAGGGAGGTAAGCAGGCTGTGTAACAAGGAGGCCATTTATGTCCTTGGTCACACTGGCACTCTCTCTTTATTGAAGTTCTGATAATAAAGCCAGGCCTTCGGGCTCCCTCTGTGTCTGCATCTCTCTCTGTGTGCTCACCTTGGGAGAACAGCGACTGGGCTCTGTGTTCTGTCTTCAACGTTTCCATTTCCCCTCCAAACTGTGTTGGTTCCTGACATTATGCCCAGCAAGCAATTTTTTTTTTTTGTTGTTGACCTAATCATTCTCATTGTTGTGTGATTGTTCCTTATTTTTACCATTATGAACACTATTATGATTACCATCTTGTTGCTGAAAGGTTTCTACCCTCTTGTATTAGATTACCTTCTTGGGTACATTACAGTAGAATTACTGCATTCATGAGATCGAGCAATTTTGTAGCTCTTAGTGTATGGTACCAAGTCATTACACAAAATGAGTGGACTGATGTATCCTAGCATTTATGAAAAATTGCTTTCACCCCATCTTTGTTAAACTATATATGGAGTATAATACTCAAAATTATTGGTTTCTTATTTTAAATAACTCTTATTTACTTAAATATAATAGGAGTGGGAATAAATCTTTTCTAAAAAGCTTTTGCTTCAAATTATAATTTTAAAAATTCTTCTGAATAACTATAAAGGAAAATTAAATCATTATTTTTTTCAGTGTTATTTATTAGTCATTTAGAGCCATAGTGGGATACAAAATCATTGGCTAGGTTGGTTAAAACAGTTTTTAAAACTATAAGTCAGTTATATTCATAAAGTAATGGCTTATTTTTTTGTGTATGACTTAGAAACTACTTTTGAAGGCATTTTTAAAATAAGATATTCCAGAAGTGTTTAAGCAACTCTATTTAACAGAGTTGTATTATAATTCTTAATGCATTCTTCTTTTTGTACTTTTTTTTTGTAAGGTAAGCCTCATCACTTTTGATTAGGAGTTCTCATTGCTTTGGAAAATATTAGAATTATTATACCAAGAATTCAGAACGAGAGGCAAGCATTTGGGTCCTAAAATTAGAAATTGAAACCAAATGTGCCTTTATGAGGAGAGAAAAGAAGTCCTAATCTGTCATTCCACAAATCCTCTTCTAATATATCCAGAGCAAACTTGGAGTTCTGCTCAGATTATTTTTCCCTGTAGTGAGAATACAGAATTGTGACACCAGAGGAGTTGCAGATAACAAAGGATGGAAAGAAGCCCTCTGGTGGGAGAAGACAAAGAGAAGAAAAATAAGACAATTTAAACTATGATTATTCTGTTTTTTTGTGTCTGTCAGCAACGCTGGGAATAGATAGGACAGAAAGAAGTTTAAAGACAAATAGATGCTTAGGGTTCAGGAGAAGTAACATCATAAAGAATTCCAAATCCAATGCCGCTGAAACAAGATGGCATCAGAAACTTCTAGATTAGATCCAAGGAAGGGTCTGACATCTGTGCCTGAGGGAGTTCTTGCTCAGCTGTGTTCACAGTGTTATGCCATGATGTAATGTAAGGATCTCAGTGAACTGGTAAAGGGTTTGAATCTGGACAAAGAAACCTAAAAGGGTCCCTGTGATTGGAGGCAAATATAAGAGCCCTGAATGCAACAGCAAGTAACACCAATATGTTCCTAAGAGGCAGTGGTGGTACAGCGATGAACACAAGCAGAGAGTCCAAGCTAGCTGCTCACATCAGTGATCGGTGATCCTCTGAGAAAAGTACAGGGACTGGATGGTCTCGCCCTCCCAGCATGAAATAATGCACACTTGGTCATCACGTGAATGGACATCACCAAGCAAGGTTTCTAATATTTGGTTTTACATGTTTACATTCTCACTACACTAATATGTTTTGGAATAAAACTATCTTTTTCTAACCACTTACACTATAACCATATTCATCTCAATTTCTGAGCACTGTAATGTTGGTTTGGTTGTACTGAGCACATTTTTCTGGGCTGTACTCACCTGATTCTCCTTCAGTGTTATCTGCCCCTGCTCCTTACACCCAATGAAGGTTCTAACACATCTAAAAATCTTCTCGTTTTGTTGTACTCTCTGAACAAAGTTAGCTGGAAAGAAGCCAATCCTGTCCTGAATTCTTCCCTGTGAGGAAAGAGGAGGTATTCATTTGCAGTTGTACCACTTATAATTATTACCACAGAATTACCAATTGCTTATTTTTACCAAATTATCACTTCTTTTTAAAGAAAGAGAAATGCTTACTTTCCACCAGTCTTCATTGGAGTCCTCTAGAAGAGTAATCACATCTCCTGGACTACAGTGAAGAATTAATGAATTGAGTCAGTGGGGAAGTGAGAAAAGAAAGAAAAGTGTGACACTTTATAGATAAAAGTAATATTTATTCATTCTTGTAAGCAATCTTAAAATCCATAGAAATAAAACAACATGACCTTACTATGTTTCTCTTGTAAGAAAATAGTGGGCACAATTTCTGTGCTATGTTAAAAAAAACCCTCATTTTCTTTGTTACACATAAAATCATATTTATATTGCAAAAGTCACTCCAAAATTTATAACTTGACAAGTGTCACATCGCAAGCTCCCCTTTGTATCAGCTGCTCCTGCTGTGTGTCCTTCCAGATTCTTTTGCACACACTCACATTCATTACATTCACTCGTAGGTGCATGCAAACATTTAGTTTTTAACACTGACACACAGAATTAGTCATCACTATAATTATCTGCATCTTTTCACTGCTTTCTTGGAATGTAGCACACCTTTGCCTGCCTCCACGTCTTCCTGCATTGGTATAATTTGGAATTTTATCCTAGGAACTTTATTTTGTACCTGTGTATTCACATCACTCACCAAGAGTTGTTTGGATGTAGCTGAAGATGTGAGTGGTTTTGTTGGTGGGACCCCTTAGTTATGTTTGCTGTTTGTTACTTATTTTATTTTCTTAAATCCAGATGTGTGTGTGTGTGCATGTAAGTGCACAGTTTAAATCTTTTTACTTGCTCTTTTAGGAGCTTTTACAATGTGAAGGCTCTTTTCATTGTGAAAAGTTTCTATCTTTCCCTTTCTCTCATGCATTTCTCTCTCTTTTGAGAGCTTTTAATCAATATATATTCTCTAGTGTTTGTCTTTTTTATACATTTTCCATCTCTTGTTTTCTCTGTCTCAAAATTTTCTCAATTCTGTTTTCACAATTATTTGTTTTGTGTCTAAACTCATCTCATGATGTGATAATCTGTAACAATCTGTTCAATCATAATATTGAGCTTGTTTAAAAAAAAGTTTAGTAAAGTTTTAAGGAAAGAACTTGCTTTTCAAAGTTTTAAGGGTTCTTTATTATTTCTGAAGGCTTGCTTTCATTTATTTTCTGAAAATTTTTGAAAGTTATTTGCTGTCATGGATGAAATATCTTTCTGATATTATCATATTAAAAAATTTCTTTCCTTTGCTGAATTGTTTAGGATTGGTAGTCTGTCCTTTATTTTACTACGTCTCCTTTATCTCAAAGAATTCTCTTGGACACCTGGCACTTCTTGGTTGTCTCTTTATATTAATGTCTGAAAGATAGGTGGGTGGATGTGGCCAGCTGGTCGGGGTTCTCTGCTGTCACACACACCTGGTATGTCCTGGCTTTCTCTACCATATGGAAAAGACTGCTTACAGACTATGCTTAAAGAAGCAGCACGTGTCAACTGAAGCATCTAATTTTTGAACACCTGAAAATATAGTAAACAAGCAGTCTGGGCCTCTACCACTCACTGTCTCAGTGTAAAACAAGAAGGGCTTTCTGAATCTTGATGAGATAGGTTAGCTTATTTTCCTTCTAAGTAGAGCCACCCTTTCTTTCCCTTCTGTCTGACCTTTGGAATGTCTGGAGGTCAGAGTTACTGAGCACAATTCATTCTTTCTTATGCATTGGTGCTCACATGACAGCCTCCTTAAGCATAGGTTCCCTTTCTTAGGCAAAGACTATGATTTATTAGACTCTCAGAGGACGTACTGTCACATTTGTCTCATTTTACTGGCCAATGAAAATCATAAGATCAGTTTAGACACCAGGGATACAGGAAGGGTGTCTATCTCTCTGTGAAAGGAACTGTAGCTTCATAGAAAATGGCATCAAAATGGAGAGAAGGACTAGGCTCAGAGATGCAGCCCCCCGTAACTTTCAGTGAACTTGCTCAGTGTCTCGCCGAATGTGTTTCTACTTCTAGCGTTGTTTGTTTGGTTGACATTTTGAGCATTCTTTGCTATCTGGTCCTCTTCATTGTTTTCATGCTAATTGTACTTCCTATGGCTTGCCAGGAAATTCCAAAGATTTCTTGTTGTGTCATGGATTTTTTTTTTTTTTTTTCTAGTACTGCTATGGAAGTAGTCCATAGAAAAGATATTTTTTGGATATTCCTAGGAATTGGGGCAGGAGAAGAAATAGATTTGTGTGCTCATTTTGCTATTCTGATTCAATCTCCTCTGCCATCATTTTCAATTTTCAGTTAATATCTATTTTCATTGGAGATTACCACACAACAGGACTGTACCACCTGAAGGACTAACCACAACTGGCATTTTGATATTTCAACAGTCACAGTTATGTGCTGAAGCTACAGAAAGTGAGATGGCTGAAAATCACTCTTTCCCAAGTAAGGGATTTAATTAAGAAGCAAGGATGAAAGTCAGTGTAGAATAATCTTCTAAGCTGTAGCAGACTTAATTTAACCCAATAACCTAAGAAACCACATGTCAGTAGTAAATACAATGACTCTGCTGACGGTTTGGTATGGATTGTAAGTAGGGCATAAAGCTAAAGACTGGGGGAGGTTTCATTTTCCTAAAGTTGCAAGAAGATGCTGCCTGAATCTGACTTCTATTTTTATAGTCTAGCTAGAGATTCACTCTTTAATGTGCCCAGAAGTGGATACTCCCCAAATGCATATATAATATTTTAATAATAATAATTTATAGATAATTAAAGTACATATTAGAATAAGACTTTCATTAAAATAGAAATTAGAATTTTATGAGAAATACCAGACATAGAATTAATAGTATGATAAGGATTCTTTCTTTTCCTATAAAGGAACTCTACCAGGATCAGAAAATGGCTTGAGAATGAGTAGAGTCAAATTCACCATTTGTCCTTTAGTTTATTTCTTTTTTATCCACTTACTCAACTCATATTTACACAGTGTAGGTTCTTAAAAA
Organism: Myocastor coypus; assembly: GCA_004027025.1. NCBI lineage: Eukaryota > Metazoa > Chordata > Mammalia > Rodentia > Myocastoridae > Myocastor > Myocastor coypus. The sequence continues at coordinate 14,190 of PVJA010007230.1, read as the reverse complement.
GCTATATCCCTATGGCTTTAGTGAACACAATCTTCACTGGAATTAGTATGCTAGTGAGAAAGATAAATAATAATCAAGTAAAAAGACAATAAAAATCTAATAAGTACATCACAAGAAATATAGAATGCATTGCATATTAATAATTAATAAATATACAATTACAAGTTGTCTTATAGGCTATAAGGGAAATAAACAGGATGCAGCCAACAAGAATAACAATGGATGCCTCAAGAAATTAGTGAGGTATTCTAGGGATTAGATAGGGAGAGTTAATGCCTTTTTCAGTGTGAGGAGGATCTTTCTCTAGGGAGCACTTGAACCCAAGACCACAATTCTCTAACATCTGAGCCAGAAACCCTGCAGTTTGTGGGGTTTGTACCTCTACAGTCATGCAGGCACTACCCAACAGTCTTTGCATTCTTTCTCTTGGTGGCTGCCTTCAGAGCTAGACTTCTTTTTCACACTGGGCTCCAGGTGGTGCATATGGCAGACAAGATAAAAGCATTCTGTGATAGAGTTTCTCTTTTTTAATACATCGACCTGATTCTGAGGCCCACACTGTTCAGTTCTACTTCTTAAGTTCATATGTCCAACCGCTTTCCTTCCCAGAGCTTGACCACTCTAGATCACTATGCATTTGTTTTAAGCACCACTTAGAATCCAGGTTCCAGAAATAGAGAGGAAGTCCCTGTGCTCTGCAGCTTGGGAAATTATTTAAATTAGTCCATCTACAGGGAGCCCTAGAAAACTGTGGACATCAATATATCACATGCCCCTATTGCTCCAGTGTTCTGTTATTCTGGTTTCCAGACACAAGCAGATGTATGAACCTTCTGACCACCCTTCATTCACAATGAGTTTTGTTTTTAATGCTTTCTGTTAAGGCTTGACTCTAGCTGCCCATCCTTCAGCCACCCCCACCCCCAAGCCTCACGTGATCACAGAGCTTTTGTTTCTAAGGTGGCTGAATCTAGAATGTGTGATCAATTTATAATGTCATGATGGAATTATGAGTACTGGGATTAAGGATAGGTAATTGCTGTATCAGTTCACTGATTGTATTGGCACCACCCTGGTCCCAGGAGAGTGAATACAACATAAGGGACAGAGAGAGGCTTGTCTCATTCTTTGTAGCTTTTGCTTTCTTCTGCATCCATGTTGCCCATGTCTTGGAGCCAGCTGAATATAGATTGAAACCCCTCCAAACTGTGAGCTAAATAAATCTTTCTGCCTTTAACTGAGTGTTGGGTATTTTGTCTCAGCAATGAGAGACGTAACTAAGACACCATGGCGTTGGAATACTAAATATTGAAGAACTCAGTTAAAACATTGTGCTAAACAGTTCTACACAGAAAGCCTTGACACCAGTCTCAAAGGAAAGGAGGCTTATGCTTATAATTGTCCTTTTTCTGGTAGTACTTAAGAAGAACAGTGCATGGTCCTGCCTACCACTGTTTCATCCTTCTCTGAGCTGTCAGGCCCATTTCTAGGGGATAATTCTCTATTCTGTGTATCAAATTTCAAGTATAATTTAAATCATCCCACAGTCTCTTTTGGGGGATTTTACATTTCTGACACATTTTCTATAGATTCTATAATTTATCTCTAAATATTGGGGATGAATGTGATGAGATCTCAAATAATTATAATATAATCCTTTTGCTTAATTCAATCAGAGAATTCTAAATTCAGATAAGAATTCTACTTACACTATACCATGACACAAAGTATAATGCAATTCCTACCAATAAAAATACCAGGATTTTATTTGATGAAGACAGATCAGAACATCACAGATGGCCTTTTCCTTTTGATTGCTCAGTAAAATTTGGTGTAGGTTCAGAGGAAGACTTACAGGTTGGTTGTATACCATGATGGCTGGAAAATCTGGAAATGGTGAAGGTGCAATAAATGAGAATAGAAATGAAAAAACTAAAGTAACTATAGAATTATGGCTTACTGGTGAGGAGCACAGGGTTTATTTATGAGCCTATAAGTGCTTGTGTGTATGTACAAGCCAGATTAATGTTTGCTACCTGGGTTTGTTCTCAGCAGTCCCTCTGCCTCATCATTTCTTGTTTTGCCCCAAAGGCACTTGAACTCATCTCTTCTACCACCAGTAAAAATGGCTTCAGGGGCTTGGCAGCTATAGTATGCATGGAGCAAATGAATAGCTAGCCTGGTTAGCTATGGAGGACCATTCACAAAGTCATGAAGGAAGGTTGATATCCAAGGATGGGGGCAGTCCTGGAAGGAGGAGTGTGAGTTGATCTAAGGCCCCACTGGCCATCCCTTCTTCCCTCACCATGTAGGGCACAGATTTCTAGTGGCTGACACTCTGATCCCTCTTGATGAAGTCACTACTTCTGAGAAACACTTTCTCTACTGTCTGAGACAACCGGAGACTTCCAACTGGCCTTGTTTTACAAAATATATGATCATAGTTGGATGATCTGGGGGCTTTCTTTGTTTTAGGAATGTTTGGACAAATTGAGTAGTTGCACTTAGAATTCAGAGGAATTGTGTTTTTACTCAGTCTTCCACCTCTGCCCATTTAGCCAAACAATATAGGATAATTTAGGTCATATTTTCTGAAGGCTTGTGACATGTTAGGTCTAATGCACTGGGAGTACAGGTTTAAAATATTTCTGTCTCGATTTTCTTAACTTTAAGGGGATTAATTATAACATCCCATAATTTTTTAAAAGATTAAATAGTAATACTTGGGAAGCTTATTTAGAAAAGTTCACAATGGCTGTTTTTCATTACTATTATAACAATTAGTGCAGTCAGAATGTTGATAATCTCAAAGGAGAAGGTTGTGCAGCTGATAACTTCCAGTGAGTGTCATCCCTGATTGAGAGTCAAATGCCAGGGGGCCAGAATTAAATATGGAAGCAATTAACTCCAAACAGGAGTCTCAGCACATACACCTCTCTCAGTCACAGGTATCTCCATTATATATTGTTGGCTATATATTATCAATAAGAAATATACCATGAAATATATTTACTTTGTAAAGTTGTGTGGCTTAAATGAGAAAACACATGTGGAAATCTTTGCACTGTGCATGATATACAGTAAAATGCAAATTTCCTCCTGAAACTCTGCTTTTTCTTTTGGAAATTAGAATGTCTAGTGAGCACTGACTTTTTCTTTTTTTCTTTTGGTTTCATACAGGTTCTCATTATGTTGTTGAAGCTGACATTTTTCTGTTTTTAGGACAGGGTCTACAGGGTCTACAAGGTCTCATTACACAGATCAGACTTGTATTGCTTCTCCTGTTTTCAGCCTGCCAAGTGCTGGGATTACAGGCATGGGCCACTATGCCCCGTCTCAGCTGCTGTCTCAGCTTGCCCCAGGGGCTGGGACAGTATGGCACAATGGGAATCTCACCCCAGCCACTGTGCTTTGCTTAAGCAGGTGCTTTCGTCTGCTGAGCCATCAGGCTGGCCCTCAAGCTGACATTGTACTTGCAGTTCTTTTGCCTCAGCTTGCAGAGTATCTGGGACTTCAGATGTGTGCCACTGAACTGGATGCTCTACTTCAAAGTGAGTGTTCCACTGGGATTTTGGCAGAGTTGCTTAATGAGAATCTTTGATTTCAGTGACTTCAGGACTTTGAGCTACTTCAGGTAGTCTGCACAAGTGTATGTCAGTGTGCAGGGGCTGAATATAGATTTTTACTCTCTAGAATCTGATTGCAAGGGTGATTCTGGTAAGAGTGAAGAAGAGGATAGCTACATCGTCTGGAATCTGCAATGTTGACTGCATGAAGTAGGCATAGCAAAGTCGTTGTCATGTTAGTAAACAGGCTGAGTTGTCACTACTTACATGCAGAAGTGTAAGTTACTTTCAACCCATAAGTGACTCAACTAAATTGTGCTGCCTCCTATACTGCTGAGGCATCTTCAAAACTCAGGAGAACTGACCATTTTATTTACACAATCTTGAACTATTTTGAGGATTCTTTAATATTTTCTACCAATTCACATTCACTAGTTAAGGAATCCCAAATTGACCTTGCAGAAACTGTAATCACTCAGTCAAAAAAGGAACCCTGTAAAGCCAAGATAATGGGAGCTGAAGATTTGGCTAGAACTATTTGGCTCTACTAGAACCATTTGGCTCTAGTACTTTTAAATCTTTTGCTTAATTTTTCACTGTATTGATTTTCCAGTTTGCATAATCCTTGTATAGTCTTTTCCAATGAGGACATATGTAATGAGGACATAAGTAATCAAGAAACACTAAGCTCTGCAAATTGTTTTTTTACTTACACCTGGTATCCATATGGCTACTTGTACTTTCTCAAGCCCGTAGACTAGCAAAAGCATCAGTGAAGAGCCATTTGGAAGGAACTTGGTAAATGTTCCTGAACTGTCATGGCTTATGCTCTTCAGAACTTAATTCAAAGAGGCATTTGAATGAGAGGGAGGCTGTTAAACACATTAGTGACATTCAGGAGGATCTGGGCTTCTTGACATAGTGCAGAATCAGAATATAATATGCATCAGAGGCTTTCCTCAAATAGCCTTAATTGTATTTTGATGTTCTGGTGACTGTGAAGATTATTTTTAAATCAAATTGGTGCATCAGAATTACATTTAGCTTTAATTAAGTTGATGTATTTGCCAAGCAGTAATGTACTTAGAGAATGGAAACGAGACACCAAGGGAGTCTTCTTCTGTCTTACTCTTCTCAAGGGCCCTTCCCTTCTCCTGGAGATTTATAAAACATTACAAGGTGAAGAACATTGGACTGGAAGTCACAGGCCAAAAACCAAATGCAGATGGGAGCACAGAGTACTGACAGAATTAGGAAATCTGAGTTTGGATTTGGTCTACCACTGGCCCACTGTATATTTTTGAATAAGTCACAGTTGTTCTAAAGCTTGGCAGATGATCAGAATTTAAAAGATCATTTAACCATACAGATTTCCAATGAGACTTGACTCTCTAGACCTAGGTGAAACAGATTTCTCTATTTCAGCAATATTCTCCAGGAGATTCTGAACGAGTGCCTTAACAATTTTAACCAGAATTTTCTCTTCATAAAATGCTATTTGCTTGGATAACCTGACAGACTTACTAAAATAATTTGAGATGATGCTACATAAGATGTGGAAGACTTTGAAGAGGACAGACCTAGGTCCTGTCTAGCACATCTTTTCATGTTATCTCTCTCCATTTCAATGTCTTTGACTGCACTGGGGAAATAGCTCAGCTGAGTAAGTGCTTGCCTGGTGAACACAAGGACCTGAGTTCAATCCCTGGCTCCACAAAAAAACAAACAAACAAAAAAAGCTTTGAAAATAAGTATCAGTGTCTTCGCCTTGTATCACATGCAAGTGGCAGAAAACTGATCAGAATGTTAGAGTGCATCTGCATATTGGTCTTAGCATAAAGATACAAGTGAACGATGACTAGTTATTACTGCATGAGTATTGGTAGGTTTTGCATCTGTGTATAAATTCACACCAGTATTGCTTATTGCTTACATCTGTGGAACACACTGAATTTTCCTTTGAACCTTGTGTTTCATCTAGCTATCACTAATTAATGAGTGTAATAAAAATTGACATATTCATTTTATATTTGTATGAAAACCAAAATTTTAATTTAAAAAATTCCCCTTTAACAGGAATGACTTCTCATGAACCTATTTTAGAGACGATAAGTTTCCTGGTGCTACAGATCAGACCTAGGAATCCTAGTAGATTTGTAACAGGCTAGCATGAGCTAGATTAACATAGGGCCTAAATCCACTGACTAACAGGGAATTGAGGGAGGATGGATAATGGGTACAGGTGCAGTTGCAGTTGGATACAAGAACTGCTAGAATTCTTTAACACAGTGGGCTGATCACTGAAAGAAATCAACAGTACAGTTCACAATAATAAGGGGAGACTGTCAATGTATTTAACAGAAAGGATACATGTTTAAACTAATATACAATCACCCTGATATATATGAATAATACATATTATATATATTTGCTGAAATTGCACTTGGTACTTGGCAAGTACGTATAATTATGAGTCATTTAAGAGAAAAAAATCTAACTCCTGATGAAAAATATGAACTACTTCATAGAAAACTACCACAGTTAACATGGGATAGAAAGAGTAAGCAGGATAGAAAGTACTGGAGTTGGGGCCCAGCTTCCCTGGGCTCCAGTCCTAAGCATTTATTTCCTACCTGTGAAGCCTTGTTCTTACTTCTCCTGCTTTGCTTTCAAAAGGATAAGGACCATAAATTTCCCCCACTGGAAGATAAAAATATCTGGGTTTATCAGCCCAGAGCTGGGAAACTTTAAAGCAGTCTCTTCAGAATCAAAACTAGAACGAGTGTTATTTAAATGTACTCCTTCCTCTGACATGAATTTTCACTACTTGTTTCTGAAATGCATTTGAATTTGCTTCCTCTTTGTTACCTTTTAAAGTAATGCTCTTATTCTGAAGTTCCTCTCCCAGTGTTTCAGAGTTATTTTATGTCCCAGGAAAGTTGTAGAGAGGAGAGCTTTGAAAGTAGAAGCAGGTTTTACAGACACCTGTGGTGTCTCTCATTTTTAGAAGCTCAAAACCAGTGCCACCTACTTGTAAATCCTTTCCTGTGCTGCTCATAATGTTGTAGGTAGCTAAATTAGATAAAAATATTATAGGCAGTTAGACAGAGCCAGGCCCTCAAGGGTGATACGGAAGATAAGGTGACTTTACAACTATAAACAGACACTCCTCTGCTGTGGGCCAGATCTCAAGACAAAAGTAAAGAGTAAGTATAAACAAATACAGCTACATACTTTCCTAGGAATGGGTATCAGAGATTGGTATTCTAGGTATCAATCACCTTGAAAGAGCCCAATTGAGTTGCTAACTCAGCTCCAACAGGAAGAGACTGCATTTAATCAATTTTACCTGAAAAATGGTGCTCATAATCTCATTGGTTGACCACAGTTTTGTCTCATCTCATGCTCATGTAATTATGTTACAAATCATATTCCCAGGTTTTCCACCACCTTAGACCTGCCTTACCAGATGGTTTTTCCTCTATAAAAGTCCCTGGAAGAGACAGCTTCCCAGGTGACAATGTGCACTGGACCCCTCTCCTGTCCCTCTCTCGGACAGGTGCTTTCTTTCACCAATAAGTCTATTCTGCTCATAAACTCCATTTGTTCCTAAAATTCATTCTTCAGTTTTAGAGAACAAGAACTTGCCCTAGGTACTTTTCAGGTTGGGAGATCATTTTGGAGGTCACCCACCCGGATCAGTTTTTCTTCCCTATATCAATAAGTGCTTAAATGATCCCTTTGGGGTGCTTTAGAACATCCTGGACACCTGCCACACACAACACTTCACACTGGATTGTAACTTTTCTCTGCTTTTCTGTCATTCCAAAGCTAACAGCTGATGTAGAGAACTCTTAGTAAATGAACCTCTGTGAGTCACTGGTCCCTACTGAGACCTGTAATGGTAGATGAAGCTGAGAGAAGCTTCAAAGGATAAGACAAGGTCACAGTAAGTCTTCCTAGGTGTGGAAAGTGTGGGAGATGGAGAAGGCCTTGACAGGACAAAAACTTCATCAGGGACACTTGAAAAAGAGAGGGAAGAGACACATTCTACAAAGAACAGGGTTAAGTCTTTTACCCATCAGCATGCCATTTTTATCTGTGAGTAAAATGGGCCAAACGTTTGCAGTAGAGGAGTAAAAATACGTACAGCTGAGCTGGGCTTGCTTAAATGTGCAGGGGCTCCTGTGTCAGCAAAAGACCCAATAAAAATGTTATAAGAGGCAACCAAATATAATCAGTTTCCTCAGGCAGGTGCTATAGATATTCACAATTGGGAAAGAGTTGGAAAATTTTTTTAAAAAGGCACACAATACAGAAAAATCATTTCTCTTGAGCTGTTGTCAATTTGGACTCTAGTTCATTCAGTATGAAGTCCATTACAACAGCAGAATGATCTTGATGATGAATTTTTGTTCATATGCCTGTCAAATTACAGTGTGTAATATTAGATCTTCCTGTAGCTTGTAGAATCACTCTTACAGAAGCTGACAAAATTATCCTAGGAATTTGGGGTCCACCACCTGAGGGAACAGTTGGTCTTACACTGGAAAAAGCAGATCTAAATTTAAAAGGAATAACTGTTGTACCTAGTGTTGATTGTTGAGATGAGATATAAGTTTTTGCATATGCTATAGGCCTCTAGGTTTTTGAACAAGGCCGGTGAGTGTAGGCTAACAGCATACAGTACTAATCAAGAAATTTGGTCAAGCTTGAACTGGGCCAAAACCAATACTAAAGAAAGGAGGAAATCTCTGAAGCAGTTCTGCAAGTAAGACATTATGTTAATTTAGAACCATCTTATCTCCTGGAAGGCCTCCATTCAGGAGTGACATGCTTGTAGCTACAGTCTTTATCTAGTTAAGTGAGGTTGAAGGAAGGTGTCTTATCTTTTGAAGCTTCCTGGTTTCAAGGGCCACTTACAGGCCTCCGTCAGTCAGGACCAGTGATTCACAGAGGTTCACTTAGTATGAGTCCACTACCTATCTCCTAGACCTTGGACACCCACAAAGGAACACAGAAAGCAAGTGGCGAATATTAAATCCTACTCAGAGAGGCCTTGTAGTGGTCCCCATATGTTGCAGCCTCTTAGATTCTTTGAGAACAAGCAACAGCTCATTGAGAGCAATCCTGCAAACAATCATACAATGGTTAAAATCACTTTCTACTCAATTTCAAGTTATGCTCCAAGAAAAATCAGAGGAGATGAATTTGGGCATTACCATCTCTGGAGATCACTGACAACATTAGCCAACAGAACACATGATTTCTTGTTTCCACTTAGATTTGTTCATGGAAAATATGACTCTTGATGTTTTGAAGAGTCTCATAATTTGAGTCTAACTCTTTATTTGGGGTTTAAAAAGCATAAATTTTTCTTTGAGTCCCCCCATATAGAAGTGTTCTGGCATGCACAGCCATGGTAATTTGTATCTGTGTTAGACAATTTTGGGAAAGTAGATTCCTCTTTTTCTTTCTTAGCTCATAAGCTTTTGTCATTTTTTCTTTTCTCCCTTATAGAAAATGGACATTATCATATATAAAAGTGAAAATGACTTGGATGTAGAAAGTCAAAATGGATTCTCTACTTAGGCATTATATGGTCACTGAAATGTGTATTTGAACCTTTCAATCTTTGATTTATTGTCAATTCTTTGTTTCACAGGCCCTTAGATAGTCTGGGAGTTTATGTTGCCTTAAATTCATTTACATTTGTTGATCATTTACCTAAAATAAGAATTTGGCAAAGCTACTAAATTTATTCTTGATTTAAAAAGGGTGAGTTGGTATAACTAAGAAATAATGACTTCAAGACTTTATTTTGTACACTTTTAAACCTCCTTGACCATCTTCCTAACTGTGAGTGCTTTAGTAAAACATTAGTATGGCGTCTTCATTGTTGCCTTAAGTTCTGCCATTTGTAAATAATAAAGATACTATTAATCTTCCTTTCTGCAATTTTTTCTTGACAAGTAATGCTCACCTGTCTCAGAGGCCAATACTTCTAGGACATAAGCTCCAACTAACCCCTTCTAGCTTGGTTTGAGTCCTCATTTATTGTTTCCATTACATTAATGCCTTGATTCATTAATGTTTCTGTTTGCACATAATTTGATTCTCAAAAGCATGCAGGAAAATTTTCCCTCCCATTCAGAAACTCCACATTGAATGACAAACACAACTGTGGCCATCTTCCCCACACAAATACAGACATGACCATCTCTACCCAAACTGAAACAAATTACGTTTATGAACAAATCAACCACTGTATGTAGCATTTATACCATTTGTCCATTAATTGTGTAGATCAGGTACAACATTAGTTCATTTAATTTCCATAATTATTTAGTCATCAAATATTAATTCTATACTATGCTTAGTAATTTCATGCAATTTATAGGAGAGTGGGATACTGACCAAAGAGTTTCAGAAATATATAAACACAAGTAGAGATAAGTATTTAAATGAAGGGAATGGAGTGTCATGCAATTATGTTACAAAGGCATGTAACTTAGAGTATACCAGGAGGGGTATACCAATGAAGTGAATTAAGATTTATGGATGAATAATAGTTAACTGGGATAGTATGTCTGTATGTGTGTATGTGTGTTTGATGGTGGCTGTGGGTAGATAGGAAAATGCTGAGAAAGACTTGATGGAGTGATCAGGCTGTAGGAAGAAGATTCTCTAGGTAGACCATTATATATGCAGTCTTTTTGGAGAAGAAAAAAAGGCTGTATGAATGAAACAGAGAGCTCATCAGAGCTCAGACACTGAGCATACTGGGAAACCAGGTACTAAAGAGAAGGAACCCAAAGCCAAGAAGGTTGCTGCCAGTGGCACTGGTAGTAAGGGTCAAGGCAAAAAAGTCCAAGAAGAAGCAGCCCCATTGCAGCTGAAATCCTGTCCTGGTTAGAGGAATTGGTAAATACTACTGATCTGCTATGTATTCCAGAAAGGCTTTGTATAAGAAAAAATACACTACATAGCTGTTAAATTGCAGGTTGAGAACAAAAAAGAAAGAGAAGGTTCTTACTACTATCACAAAACCAGTTGGTGGTGACAAGAATGGAGGTACCCGGGTGTTTAAGCTTTGAAAAATGCCTAGCTCCTACCCTACTGAAGAGGTGCCCTGAAAACTGTTGAGCGATGGCAAGAAGCCCTTCAGGAAGCATGTGAAGAAACGTCCAGTTAGCCTCACTCCTGGCACCTTCTTGGTCATCCTCACCAGGCATCACAGAGGCAAGACAGTGGTCTTCTGAATCAGTTGGCCAGTGGCTTGCTACTTGTGCCTGGGACACTTAGCCTTAATCACACTTCTCTATGAAGAACACATCAGAAACTTGTCATTGCCACCTCTACCAAAATTGATATCAGCAAAGTGAAAATCCCCAAACACTTCATTGATGTTTACTTCGAGAAGAACAAACTGTGGAAATCCAGACAACAGGAAGGTGAGATCTTCAACACCGAGAAAGAGAGACACCAGATTTCAGAGCGGTGCAAGGTGGATCAGAACGTGGTAGACTCACAGATTTTCCCCAAGATCAAAGCTGTTCCTCAGCTTTGGGTTTATGTGTGATCCATTTTTGCTCTGACAAATGGAATTTATTTTCATAAATTAGTGTTGAAATTTTCTTACTAAGAACCTAATTAAATAACCGATACATCTTCTGGGTGTTCTTTATTTTTGTTACTGTATTGAAAACACTTTTCTGTCTGGAGGCAGGGTTGACCCTGCTAGTGTGGCACTGCTTTGGGTCCTGTGCTTGGCTGCTGGTTTCTTTCTGCTATCTAGCTTCTCAGAGCTTTTTCTCCACCCTTAGACAACACAAAAGAGTGACGCTTCTGTTCCTGAAAGTCAGGGCTAACTGGACATAACGAGCGCAGCCGGCTCCCCTGTCCACACTCTCCCCCTTCAATTACTGATCACTCCTTTCCCCCATCTCACTTGTCCACCCCTCCCTTGCAGGCATTATTGCTATTTCTTGGGTGTCTGCAATGGAAATGCACAGCAAATGAGTATAAGAGTACTCAGTTCATCAGCCAGAAACAGCGTGTTGCATGTAACACCACTGACGTGTTTTGATTGTTGTGTAGAAAGCAGCTTACTATGTGCTGTAGAAGCCCATTTGGTGGATATTTAGCTTTCAGTTATTTATAAGCTACATACTAGGCCTGGGCACATGGAAAACAAATACCTAAAACAAATTTCTAGGTAATTTCTTGTCATGTGGAGTAAAAGAATTTCTGTATTTCAACTTTGGTAGCTGGACCCAGATTACCTTCTAGCAGTGATGACTGTTTACAGTCTGGTTATGTACAAGTGTCTCCCTGTGTCAATTTTATTGAGATAATAAAATTCATGCTAACCAGTCCTATGAAAGCTCTAGCAATCAGGCCAGAATGTCTGCCTTTTCCAGAATTCTAGGAAGTACACAGCCTTTTGAGTGGCTTCTTGGCATTCTACCTTAATTTTTTTCACATTCATGGTTCAGTGGCTCTTTTTATTAACCAGTATTATAATGTATTTACTGCTGTATCCTAAACCTAGGTGAAAGACATTTAGGTTGCTTACAATTAGTAATGATAACTAAAGCTACTTGAAACATCTGAACAAATAATAACTTTAGGTCAAGTGATACACCTTTATTCACTTAAATATCAGTGAGTTCATGCTGGTATTCTTTCTGTCTCTGTCTCTGTCTCTGTCTCTGTCTCTCTCTGTCTCTCTTCCCATCTCTTTCTCAATTCTGAAAAGAAAGCAATTATTTTGGAAATATTAAATAGAATTGGTTAAGACATGTTATTAAGTTCTTACAACATACAACAATGTTATTAAGTTATGCCAGATTTTCCTTATCTTATTTTCAATACGAGAGAACAGGTTCAGCAAGTGAGGTACTATGCTTTATTGTTACAGAGAGGAAGAGCAGCGTGTATGGATGCATTCTGTTTGGCTCCAAATTTTAGATAAAGGTCAGAACTAGGTACCCTCACTTTAGGGATGCCCATAATGGATGACAGCAGAAAGCAAGCTGGGAAACACAAAGACCAGGTAAGATCTAATCTTCAATAATCCAGATGAGAGATGGAGGTAAAGGATGGATACAGTAGATTTTAGGTGAAGCAAACAAGTAGGAAATGAGCTCCAAACATGTTTGGGACATGAAGAACAAGGGAGCCTCCTTGGTTGGTTTAAGGCCTAGGCAGAGGATGATGTTATTGGTCCCTAGGAGGGAGGCTAGAGCTGCTCTGTTCCTCCACTTGTTGTTGGGCTAGGCAGGCAGGAAAGCAAAGCTGGGGGTCTCTGGAGCTAGACCAACTGGCCTTTGGCAGAAAGAGGATTCTTTATTATTGGGCAAATTTCTAACAAATGCTTATTGTAATGATTACCTCTCTGCTCTGAGTTAAGACAACTGCTTAGCCAGTAAGTCTTGTCCCCTTAAGTTCACACTCTCAGCACTCCCTATGCACTCTATTTTCTTCCTGAGGATGACAGTCAGTGTGTTCCTCTGAGTCAGAATGCAGGTCAATAAGAATGGTATTTTATTTAAAGGATCTTCTCTTATGGTTTAAAGAGAAAAAGAATCCACAAAAACAGTTCACCTAAAGAATTATAAAGCATTGCATTACACATGTCTAAGTCAAGTTACTGGATTTTAAAATGGAAACTTACAATCTCTTTTGTTTACTTCATTTATTTATTGCTCCCTTCTTGCAGTCGATGTATGTAGACATTCTACTACTGAAAATAAATAGTTCTGTTTACCTCAAAGCAGACTGTAACGGTTTAAGTTTTGACTAGAAAGCTAGAAATTTCTCATAGCCTCAATAACATCCTGTATTTCTCGGGCTTCTTTTTTTTTTTTTTTTTTTTAAACTGCTGTCTGCAGTGTAATATTCTATTATAAAATGATGAGACTTGTACAATAGAAAGCTGCTAAATCTAAAATTCTAGACTCTCACACAACAACCGTAAGGAGGGCCCAATATGCTGTACTTGTTGCAGGGTAAATACATGTCACCCTGTCTTTATTAGTAGAGAGTTAACTGTCGGCATCAGCTGAAGGCAAGCATTATGCCAGCAATGAAGCTTCCTTGGCAGGCTCTGCTCTGACTCACAGGGCTTATCAGATCTCAGATGGAATAGGATTCTCTTGATAAATGCCATCTCCTCCTCCTGAATGGATGATGCCAGAACTGTTCAGGTAATATTTATAACTCCAGCCACTGAATTCAGCTTGGCTATTTTACTCAACAATGGAGAAAATTCAAGTGTACAAACTTAATTAACTTAATAAAACGAAGTAGCCAGGATTCAGGCTCTTAACTGCTGTGGAAGTGTCCAAGAGTCCCTTGGAAGCTGACTTCAAGCTAGTGCTGACATAAAGCTAACCTTGGGGTGTGATCCAAGGGGTGCTGCTCGGCTCAGGGAGGACAAATAAATCTGCTCTTGTGTCTCTCTTCTTGTTGTACCCTCAGTAGGGGTGGCCTAACTGCAAGGGTTGACCCTATTGGCAGAAAGGACCTAGAGGATGGAGTCTAACTGCAGCCCTTCAGTTCCTTCCTTCCTTCCTTCCTTCCTTCCTTCCTTCCTTCCTTCCTTCCTTCCTTCCTTCCT
>PVJA010007229.1:0-69503 GCA_004027025.1 Myocastor coypus | reverse complement strand
GTGGCTCGGCTCAGCTGGGTGCCCCAAGTTGACCGCCAGGTAGCATCCTCTACAGCTACCAAATTAGCCAGGGTCAAGGACTGGCATGATTCTTATGTCTTTGTTAAATCTTCCTTTATAGTTTTGCTGCATACTAGGCAGAACAGTAACTGTTGGCTTGCCAGGATGGATGTGGTCTCTGCTCTCCTGACACTCTTTTGTTGTTGTTATGGAACTTAATTTTTCTTAACCCGTTCTCTTGACTGTTTAAAAAGTAAATGCTTAGACCAACCATTGCAGCTACTTTGGCAGCAGTGTGGGTAAGACTGCGAGGGAATAACAGGATTGGGGCACGGATACCAGGGAGGATGCAGAGGGATGAACCAGAGGGAAATACGACGCCTGTGCACTCAAGCGGAGGCACACAGACAGTGATGCTGGCGGTCTTTCTCAATGGCATTTAAGAGGTGGCATTGACAGTGTGGGGAACTTGGCTGCTGGGCGGTGCCCTGCACTGATGGGCACTGGGATGAGGGCCTCAGGGATCAGGAGGACCCGGACAGAAGGAACCTGAGTGGTAACCATCTCCATGGGACCAGAGAGGCGCCCCAGAGTGTGTGCTGGAGGAGCAGCGCCCGTCCCTGGAGAAGAGCCCAAGAGCCTGTGGAAGGCCAGCACTGGCGACAGACACAGGAGGCCCTGGGGCCTGGAGCCCAGGAGGCTGCTGTCGGCCTCCCAGCAGGCAGGTAGGAGAGGCTGAAATGTGCCTGTGAAGGCAGCAGCAGCAGGGTCATTTGGTGATGGGCAGGTGGCCAAGGGGGACACGAGGAAAGCGACGCAGTCAGCAGCCTCCTCATGAGCTGAGGGGGGAAGACAGGGGAAGCCTGGGCAAGACATGGAGGGATGAAGGGATCACTTTCACTGTAATTTTTTGTGGGGGGGCAGGGAGTACTGGGGATCAAACTCAGAACCTTGCACTTGCCAGGCAGGGGCTTTTGTTCATTGCTGAAGGTGGAAAAAACTTAAGTACAGAATATTTTTTAATTGCTAGGAGAGGGCCCTCAAAAAGGGAAGACAGGAGGGAAGAGACTTAAAAGAGAAAAGGTTTAGTGGACACGGCACAGCTTCCATGGTGACAGGAAGTTACCGGAGACAGGATGTGGGATACCGACACCAGTGGACTCTTAGTTTGGCAAGAAAGCGTGTTTCGTGGTTTCTGTTTCTCTGTAACATGGGCAGAAACTCACCTGCCGACAAAGAGGGGTTTCAGAGCTTAGACGAAATGGGAAAGATGCGACGCCTTCCATGGAGAGATGGAAAATAGACTACAGGAGTGACTTGGGGCGCAGCGGCCATGGAGCCCATGGGAGGCGGGCCGGGTCCTGTGCCTCTCATGCGGGATCTGTGGGCTGGGCGCAAGGGCGAAGCAGGCAGGCTCAGCCAGGATGGAGGCCTCGCCAGGTGTTCAAATGCAGAAGCCAGGAGTGCTGGTGCGTTCCTGTAATCCCAGCGCTCTGGGAGACTGGGGCAGGAGGATTGTGAGTTCAAACCCAGCCTGGAAAGTTACCCACATAAGGGGACCCTGTCTCAAAATAAGAAAGAGCTGAGAGTGTAGCTCAGGGCAAAGGCCTCAGATTTAACCCCGTTTACACACACACACACACACACACACACACACACACACACACACACACACAGATGTAGCAACAAAAGGAAGTCAAGGATATGGGGTAGGAAGCGGTTGAAGGGACAAAGCCTAGAACCTAAGTTTAATAAGGACGAGAGGAAGGGAGCTCATAGACAACATGGACAAGGACCAGCCACATAGCTCAGCGGATGAAAGGGCCTGCTTAGGCAGGCACAGGGGACTGGGGTTCAATCTCCAGCATTCTGTGCTGGCCCTGACCCCAGGGTGCACTGAGACAGTGATTGAGACCTGGCATGGTGGTGCGTGCCTGTAATCCAAGCTCTGGGGAGGCTGAAAACAGGAGAATCACTATGAGTCCGATTTGTTTACTGAGACCCTGTAGATCCTGTACTAAATACATTTTAAAAATAGTAAAATAAGATAAAAAACATAGATGAGACATCAGGAACTGCTAGAAAGATACGCTCCGTGAGTCTGAGGAGGCGCAGGGGACTGACAAGGTGTTGCCATGTTCCCGGGTGGGTCTCCTAGGGCGCCCATGGAGTAGGGGAAAGAGAGGCTGCGGCACTGGGAGAGTCCCATACGTGCTGCCAGCGTAGCAGTGGGACTTGTGCCCCAACAAAGCATGGGTTGAGTGGACGGAGGCAGAGCCAGGGCAGCCTCCAGGGGCCCTCACAGCGCTGTGGCTACAGCGCAGGCATGGCGGATGTATAAACTGAAACTGTGTACGGATTGCGTCCACCGTGATGTGCCCAAGGTAGCCTAGCCTGGCAGGTTGCGCTGGTGAAAGCTGAGCTGCTGTCTGGGCATTTTTGAAGAACATAACGTGATAGTTCACCATACTAAACTGGATTTAGAATTTTTTGCATAAATCCAACAAAGTAGACGCGCGGCTTTTCATTGCACTATTGGGTACTTTTGCCGTCTAGGGGCTTTGTTATTTCATTGCCCCGAGTATTTCTGTGCGCCCCCGGAGCTAGATTTTGTTTATGGTACGTAATAGGCTTCAAGTCTCATCTGTGAAATATGGATGTCCATTTTGCATAATGTTATTTATCAAAAAGATCTGCGCCGTACTGTGCCATCTTGGTATGACGTCAGCTTCCCCGCTGCCTGGCTTCCGCTTCCGGACTCTGCTGCCTTTTCTACCCTTGAGTATTGCAGGTTTGTGACATCTGATTTCCATGAGAGAAGCTTTTCTGACTTGGTCCTTGTTTTCTTACCCTGTTCTTGGCTCTTCCATTTACATTTTATAAGCAGCTTGTCAGTTTCCACAAAATCACATTGGGACTTTGATACTAATTAGATCTAGAAACATTTGATTAACAAAAATATCAAATTCAGCTGGGCGTGGTGGCTCACGCCTGTAATCCCAGCACTCGGGAGGCTGAGGCAGGAGGATCGGTGAGAGTTCAAGACCAGCCTGGGCTACAAAAGTGAGCTCAAGGCCAGCCTCAACTGCATAGCGAGACCCTGTCTCAAAAAGACAAAAAAAAAAATCAAATTCTAAGTAAGTGAGATGTGTTGTATGTGTGTACCAATTCCTGGCAAAGAACACGATCATGGTATGCCAGAAACACTAATAAAAATAAATAAATGTAATAAACAAATATGTAATAAATAAATGTAATAAATACTCACACAAATTATTACCAAATAAATAAATTAGATCTAGAGATCAACTTGAGGATAATAGACTTTGATTTACAGTGTTGGTTCTTCCAATCATGACTACGGCATATCCCCCTACTAATTTTGTTCTCACTTTTAAAACAACTGGTCCCCTAATGTTATGGTCCACATAGCGCTACATCACCTGCGGCGTTTCCTTAGCTTCTGCCCTGTCTGGGGCCTCCAGGACACACGTTGACACACGGACTCGCATCTCATTCTGCTTCAGAGAGAAAATTTGCAGTGCTTTAACTGGGGTTTTTATCAGGTTTCTTTTTCTCAAAGACATTATTTATCTGATTGAAGATGCTGAGACTTTTCAAAAATCAACACCTTATCAGCATTTTTGAAGGGGATCAAATGATTGTTCCACTTTATTATTTTAATGTGGTAAATTACATTGACATTTTAAATGTTAAATTAAGACTTGCATTCCTGCCGGGTGTGGTGGCGCACGCCTGTAATCCCAGCACTCGGGAGGCTGAGGCAGGAGGATCGGTGTGAGTTCGAGACCAGCTTGGGCTACAAAAGTGAGCGCAAGGCCAGCCTGAACTGCATAGTGAGACCTTGTCTCAAAAAGACAAAAAGAAAAAAAAAAAAAAAAAGACTTGCATTCCTGGGAGAAAAAAAAAAAAAAAAGCCTAACTTGGTTACAGAATGCAGCATGACCAATAGATGCAAGCTTTGCGGGGCTGACTTGGGACATTGCTGGATTCCACTTGTTAATATTTTGCTTTGGACACTTTCATCCATATTCATAAGAGAAATTAGGCTGTAGTTTTTCTTTCTCATAATATCTTTGTCACTTTGGGAGAGCAAGCATATGTCGCTTCCATAAGATGAGCTGGGAAGGAAGCTTCTTCTTTCCTCTGGAGCAGTGGGTGTTTTGTTGGTGTTACTTCTTCTGTAACTGTTGGGGAGAATGGATGAGTGAAGCCATCTGGGCCTGGAGCCTTTCGATGGGAAGGATTTTCATAAAATGATAGGTTTCTTTGGGAGACACAGTACTATCCAGCTACCCGTCTGCTTATGGCTTCTTTGAGGGTCATTTTTCTCTCTTTGTAATTTCTGGTTACGTTTAAGATGAAGTCCTTCGCGTTTTTCCGCTGGCATATACAGCTGTAGGCTGGATGTTGTGTCCTCCCTGTGCCTGCACTGGGACTGAGTAATCTCCAACAGGTCGGGGTGGGAAGGAGCTTAGACGGTGAGGCCCAGGCCCTCCCATGGAATGATGGGACAGCTCCCTTGGGGAAGTCACGCCCTCGCTGCCTGCTCCCCTGCTCCAGCTGAGGCCGCAGGGCCACAGTGCCATCTGCGAGTAAGAAAGGCACCCGGCACCCCTCCTCTGGCACCTTATCTTGGACTTGCCAGCCTCCAGGATGGTGGGAAATAAATTCTCAGATAAACCCGCCCAGTCTGGGGTATTTCTGTCAGGACAGCCCAGTGGGCTGAGGTCTCTGCCTACAAGTTACAATTCCTCCTTGAGGCTGTTTCCTTAGAATCTGGCTTGGTGTCTTTCAAGCGTTTTTGAAAGTTCTGGGCTATTTCCCTTCAAATATATTGCTTCAGCCCCAGTCCCTTCTCCCTTGTGACTCCAGCTACGGGAATTTAGACCTCGCCAGTCTTACGTTCTTCCGCCCACCTGCGCTTTTGTTCTCTGTGATTCATTCTGGATATATTTATATTTTTGACCAATCTTGCAGTTTCATCTTGGCTATTCTCCCCTGAGAGCTTTCATTATGCCCCAATCTTGAAATATAGTATTTTTAGGCCTAGAATTTTTATTTATTCATTCTAAAAATTCCAGTTCCCTATCAGAATTCTCCAGCTTGTCTTGAGGGTAAGCATAGGAGTTTGCAGTCCATATCTGATCATTCCTTTATGTGTTTGTTTATAGTGTCTGTTTTTTCTCTTAATTTTGGTCAAGTGTTTTCATGTGTGTGTGTGTGTGTGTGTGTGTGTGTGTGTGTGTGTGTGTGTGTGTAAAACAAAGTCATCTTCTTTACCACCAGATGTTGTGTGTGGAAAGATTTACAGGGCAAAAGGAAAGTGCAGGAGACACCATTTTTCTCTAGATAAGACTCCCTTCTGCCTCAGGCACGCAGCTAGCTTAGGGGCATTAGCCACCTCTAATCCCATTAGTGCAGCCAGGACTGAGAGGGTCTGGTGCTGGGTTTCAGTTCCTGCAAGCCCTGAGGTGCTGCCAGCCCTCTCCTTAGAAGTGTGGCCGTCCAAGTGCAGCCCAGGGTCCTTGTGGGCATGGGGACCCCTTCCTCCTGGCTGGAGCCTGAGTTTCCAGAATCCCAGGTGATCTCGTCATCGGCTCTCTTGTCTGAATTCCTTCTCCTCTATTCTCTGACCCACAATTACTCAGCACCGTTGCTGCTCTGAGGCTACTAAATAGATGCTATCAAGTTCTTTCAGCTTTCCGTGCTCCTCGTGGAGCTGTTCTGGACATGGGACTCATGGGGCTGGGCTTCTGCAGGAATCCCAAGAGGCTTTAGAATCAGCAGTGGGAGGTGACGTGGTCGGCCCCCACCTGCGGGCCCAAGGCATCTACCTCAGTGGGCTGCAGAGACAGCCTCTTGGATAGGAGCTGTTGGGCTTTAATCAGGGTGAGAGAAAAGAGCAGAGGCCACGCTGAGGAGGCTCCCAGCCGTTTCTGGGGCTGGAGGAGGATGACTGTTTCTTTTCACGTTCTCTTTCTTCCTTTCTGAGGTAGTCAGAGAAGGTGACTTCTAGGGTTCCTTACAATTTGACAGTGGAACATTGTTGAATGAGCTGGGCTTCCATTTAGGTTAATTTAGAAGTTTAATTAGAACTTAAATTTTCTCCTATGGAGATAAGGAGGCTTATTACCCTAGCCGACACTCCTGGGCTTTCATTTCAGCATGGTAGGACACGGAGTAGCTTCTCTCTGGAGCTCCTGGGATGGGAAGTGCCCTGTTCAGAGGATGAGGCCGCTGCCATCTGTCCGAAGGTGATGCTTTGCACCTCTGCACAGTGGACCTTGATGAAGACTGCCCACTGCCTTCCTCCTGGGTCTCATGCTTTGACTGTTCTCATCTGTGATCTCCTGGTGCTGGATCTGATCTGCCTCCAGCGGGACGCCTCAGTGCAGCCTTCTGCTCGAGGCCCTTCCCTGCGTCTCTGCCTGTCTGTTCTCTCGGGCCCCACGTTCCTCTTGCCTTCTGTCCTGTACCCCACGCCTAAAGACCCGCTTCTCCCTGGGAGAGCATTCCTGTAGCCGCCTCCTTTTTATTGGGTGTTCCTTCCACTCTTATCCGAAGGTCAATCCTGGCTCTCTCAAGTCGACGCCGCCCCCTCTGCAGGCCTCTCCTCCCTGCACCTCTGGGACAGCCACCTCAGGCTGACGGCTCCATGCCTGGGGGAAGCCTCGGCTCTCAGAGGCCCAGGATTGCCACTCCCCCAACACTCACAGGCCACCTGTTTCCAGGGTAGCAGACGCCCTCCTCACTGGCCCCACCGTGCAAACCCCCAACCTGCTCTCTAGCCCTCGGCTTCCACACACCTCTCCGTGCCCAGTAGATTCGATCCCGGGTCAGTTATCTACTCTTTCAACTTGCTTCCCCTAGGTCTCTCCCGCCTTGCTCTCCTATATGAGCAAGGGAACATCTCTTCTGCAGAAAAATCAACCGCCAGGGTGTTGGACTGCACTGTCAAAAGCCACCCTATTCCATCCTCTGGTGCACTCAGCACTGTGCTCCGGGGAGACGGGGCCTCACCGCTGGCCTCTCACACCGCACCTACCGGGAAACAGGCCCAGTCCCTCTGCCTGGGCCCCAGGTCCTGAACCCTCTTCCCAGGGATGTGCACTCCCTGTGTGGGCTGTCTCCCCGCTGTAGGACCCTTCCCCTCGGCACACCCTGCCTTTCTTATGCCCATCTTCTGGACATTCTCTTTATGACCAGGAAGAGGCAGCTCGTAGGCAGGCAGGCCCAAGCATACCCAACCTTTGGAAAGACACTGAAGCTCATTCATTGAAAATACTACTGCAGTTCAAACCAGAGTAAAGGCTTTTTTTTTTTTTTTTTTCTAACCTGCTGCCTTGGCAAAGATGGAAAAGTTTGAAAACATGCAGGTTGGGAAGGGTGCGGGCAAAGGGTGCTTGCGTACTGCACAGTAGGGAAGATGCCTCCTTGGAGGTGTGCCTGGCGTCAGTGCGGAAGCCCCGCCGCACGCAGACACGCTTTGAGGACCAGGCCTACCCTGGTTGGGTCAGCTCTGTGTGACCGTGTCAGCGCCTCAGGGCTTGGCGGTGGCCCCGCCTCCCCCGCCTCTGCTCTCTTCCAGTGTGGCTCTGCCCAGTTCCCTTGTCTACAGACCCCTTTGATGGGCTGGCCACCGTAAGGTTCCACCTTCAGCTCATCCCGTTGCTCTGGGGAGTTTGATGGCGCCTCCTGCTTCTGCTAGCTCAAAAGGATCGTCCATTTTCCTCCTCCTCAGATTCACACCACACACCTTCCCCAGCCCCTTTGCAACGGTTGGTGTCTGTATCCTCTGGGCTTCTTCATCCTGAAAAACCAGCCCTACCTTTGATTTTACATGCTCCTGAACATTTAAATTCGGTTTGTTCCCGATCTTATTTCACCCTTCACATAGACTAGCTCGAAGGCGCTGGCTTGGTTGCTCGCCCTCTTCCTCGCTGAACCTCTCCTCGGACTGGAAGCCAATTATCGTCATGTAGACTAGGATTCCTGTCGCCCCTGATTAGGATGTCTTTCCCTTCCATTTCTTCCCGCGGCTCTTCCCAGGCCCTCGGGAGGACGCGTCCTCTTCTGACCGCCATCTTACTTTAGCTGTTTGGGGAAAACCTAGAATACGCTAACTCTTGACTGACCGACCGGTTTGGCAGAGTGCAGTATCCACCCACTGTACGATCCTGACGAGCGACAGGAGAGCTCGTGTGGGCTCTGGGCTCATCAGCACCGCGGAGGGTTCCTGGAGGACGCTCTGTGTGCTGTCTAGCGAGCCTGCAGCAAGCGCGGAGCCGTGGCACCAAGCCCGCACCTGTGCCTGCCCGTCAGCCCTGCCCCGCGTCCTCCACTCTTCCGGGACGCAGAGCCCTGGGGTCAGGCCGTGGACATTCTGCCCTCCACCGGCCCAGCACGCAGCCTGGGCTGAGCCCTGCGAGACGGAGCTTCCTGAGCACAGCTGAGGGTAACCTGGCTGCCGCCTGCCTGCCTTAGGCTGGTTATCTGCTGAATCATTCCTGCAGAATCACCCACACCAGAGTTGCCCTCTCTCTGCTTGCCCTTAGATATCGTCTTTCAAATAAATCTGACCTCACCTTGTTCAGGGCCACACTCGATAGTTGCTATGGGCGGTGCCTCCCGCTGCTGCCTGCTCAAACTGCTCACTTCTGGAAGCCTGCAGCGTAAGGCCTGCACGCAAACGTGCCGCCTGACGCACAGCAGCCCTCGGGCACATCACCATCTGCGAATACTCAGGTGGCGTCATAGTCCACAAGTACTTAAATGTGGGTGACAAGATATTTCCAAAAAAGAAATTGATATTTAACAATGCAAGCACACCACCAAAGAAAGTGTCACAAAAGACCAAAGCAATGTGAATGTAGTTAATTTTTCTCACAGGTAAAACTAAACCAGAAAAAAATGGCATTGTAATCAGCTAAATGTATTTTGTAAGCTGGGTAGGACTAATTTAGTAGAAGGAGATAAGACTACTAATTTACCAAAGAATGCAGTTGTATTGTTGTTACAACAATTATAATTAACTTCCAATTATAATTACTATTATGATTAGGCTAATGAGAAGAGGTTTTTTATAAATATATAAAAAATGTATTCAAGACTTATCCTTACCTTCGCTGTAAAATAATTTGACTATTAAAGCATCAGTGCTCCACGTGCAGGGGATGTCGCGCCCGCAGAGGACCATGGGCCCCAGAACCAGGACGTAATTGCTCCGGATAGCTTTCGGAGGCCGGAGGCCAGTGGGTCCCTTGAGGCGGGCGGCTTCCTCTTAAGCGGCAGTTCCCACTCGTGAGGTTCCTGTGGAGAAACACGCACGGCAGCGGGGAGGCGCGTGCAGGACGGCCTTCCCATGGGCCGCACGTCGAGGTCGACGAGCTCGCTCTCCACTCTCCTTAGTACCTAGCCACATTCCTTCCACAGGCACGTCATGCCCTTGTAAATATTTACTAAGTATATGTATTACAGAGCTCTTATTTTTTCTTTGTTCCTAATAAATTGCAGTTAAGTTATGACTTAATGATTGCACAAACAAATGGCTTCCAGCATCTGTTATCGGTCAGTTGCTGTAGGAACCAGGCATAGCTCGTGCTTGGCTTCTGAGGTCCTCTGAAGGTATGCTGGGAAGGGCTTCTTCCAGCTCACCCATGTAGTTGTTGGAGGAACGGAGGCATAAGGCTGCCGTGGCCCTTCACCGCGTGGGCTTCTGTGTCACCCGCACAAAATATCCTACAGTTTCAAAGGAGGACGGGGTTACTGTGGCTCAACGCTTCAGCCTGGACAGCTGGCTCCGAGGTGGAAACAACCTCAGAAGGGCAGGGCAAGGGAAGAGGAGCTCAACCTTCGGGGGTGGCGGGTGGCTTGGAAGGAGCAGCGCAGTGAGGCACAGGCATGCAGTGACGCCTCCCCAGGACCAACCCAGGTGGGCGAGTTCTGGCGCTAAGCGGAAGGAGGGGACGGGACCCCTGCGCTGGTGAGCTCAGCGCTCAACATCCAAGCAGCTTCCGCACACGTGGCGTGCTGGGCAAAGGTTTTACATCTCAACCGTTAACACTGGTCATTTTAGACAGCTGCCTACTGCACATTGACTTAAAAAAAAAAAAATGATACCCTCGGAAAAAGGATGCTGATTTGTCTTTTAAGGATAACTTGAATTAAATGTCATACGTGTAAGGAAACGTTTTGCCCTAAAACAAAAAGACAAAGGCTAGCACGGATACATGCAGCCCTTGCGTTGCCTGTATGTTTTAAACGTCTCCAGATTGCTACACTGTAATAAATAGCGGCCTTCGGAGGACTCCAAGAGCCGGTGCAGTGGGGTAGAGGGCGCCGTCGCAGGCTCAGCCAGTGTTCAGTGAGGACAAAGAGTGACATCGGAGATGTGAGGCTGGAAATGAGATGGCCCTTCTGCAGCAAGCGCCTCCACAGCGGAAGAGCTGCTCTGGAAAACCAAGGAGCATCTTGCGATTCAGAAAAGAAGAACCGCAGCCCGGGGCCCTCGCTGCCCAACGGCTTGTCACTTGGAGCGAGGAGGAAGGGCGGCAGAGACTCAGACTGGGGAGCCCCGCACTGGCTGTGACCCACGCCAACTTAAGACTATTAACTAAGTGCAGCCTGGGCTAAAATAAAACTCTGTGCTTTTATTTTCAAGTAATCCCCAGATGGGGGAGAGACATGTGTTATTCCTGATATCCAGATTTACTGGTTGGGTCTTTTAATGAGTGGATTTTGATGTCCTGACATGATACAATTATTCATTATATCCACGGTAATGTTACTGTTTCAAAATAATGGAATCAAGTCAGCCACCTCCACAGCTTATGTGACTTCAAGAATGCTAATTGCACTCGTGGAGAACGGGAGCTGGGTTGCAACCCACAGTGCGTCTGCACGAGCCACTTGGAGACCCTTGACCTGTGACCAGGAAATGGCTTAGCCTCGCAGTGGATTACTGGGCTAAGCCAGCCACGAAAACTCACGTTTGAGGAGTGCTCTTTAGATTTATTCGCATAACAGCCAGAAGGACGTCAATGGTAGCACCTGCCCTCTTGTGCACAACCCACTTCAGAGAAGCAGAAGGCTGAGCCACTGCATTAGGAGCATGGAGGACAGTCGCCAAACTGGGAGGCCCCAAGCTGTGTCATTAGATGGACATGCTGCTGCTTTCTAGTTGTGGGGTCATGGTCCATTCTCTGCCTTCCTTGGAAATCCGCCGTCTTCCTGTATGAGATAAGAAAAATGATGGTGGCGAAGAAGACTAAGGCCACGGCTGCTGTTTGCTTCGTGCCTGCTGTGGTGTCCCTGCATTCCTTCCTGGCTTGTGTTACATAGTGGCGTCACACATACTACTTAGTACTTACTTTATACTTGTACGATATAGGGGTGTTGCTCGCATTACTTAGTAACCCCATGGAGCATGAATCTCTCTGCCGTTGTGCGTATGTTCTATCTTACATATGTATCAGAAGCTATTTTTAGCCATATGACTCTTCTAGGAAAGGCAGAATGTATATCCAAACAGGCACATATTTATTCGCAGTAGTTTACATAGGTAAGATGCTCTGCCCACAGCATTCCATTAAATCCCCAACAAAGCCCTCTAACTTCATACCATGAAACCTCTTTCTTTCTAAACACGCATGTATCTGCATGAGGAACTTGTTCAGTGCATTGCACAGCTGACATCACCGTCGTCTTTACCGACCCTCGCCTGAGAGCTGCACCGCAGATCTTAGCCAGACTCTAGCGCCTCCCAGTGGTAGAGGCGAGTTCCTTTTTGAAGTTTACACGCCAGATTCCCGAAAGTGTCATCTTTACCTCCTGAACCGTGTGTTCCTTTTCTGTGCCTGGTTCTGAGCGTCTTCTGTTTTGATTCCCAACACTTTTCACCTATACTAATTTCTTTGGGGTGAGTAAGCTCAGGTACATATATCTGATCTTCATGTTTGGATTTTCTTTTTTTGACAGAAAGATCTTTGCTAGTATAAATTGCTTTCAGTTTTGAAGTTCTATTGGTTTTGGTACAACAGCCATGAAGAAAAGATGTGGAGAGGCCTTATGTCACAGGATTTATGTCGGCTTCCCCCAGATCTGGGGCTGTTTTAGAAGAATCCAGAGTCTCTGTGTTCTTGTCTCATATGTAGTTAACAATCTGAATGACACATTCTTTATAGTAGCACAATAATTCTGTCCATTACATCACTTAATTTATGGGAGTGCTAACACCAAAATCGATAAACATTATTTCTGAAATGTCAAGGGTGTTAATGGTGTGATTAAAAAGAGAAAGATTCTAATATCTCTCTGCAGAGAGCCTTTGATATACCGTTGTCGAGGTGCCCCTAACCAAAGCTGTGACTCAGAGGACTTAAATCATTAAGACGCGTCAATGTTGGAAGTGTGTGTTGGAAACTATTTTTAGCTTTGCGAATCTTTTGTGCCATATTGTGGAATTCTGTTAGCAGAGAGTGGGAGAGACGGCATAGCTTGGAGAAGCTTGTCTCAGGTTGTTTTGAGACATATCAACAGTTGCTAAGGAACCGTCGCTAATGCTGCTGGGAACTTTGGTAATATTTCGCTTAGAAACTGGGAGAAATTTTTTTTTTAGAACAAAGCATCTTCAGCAAGGGAAGCATATGAACGATGATGTTAGGAAACAGTTTCAAACCGGAGCAGGTATTTTAAAGTTTCCTAGAAGATTGAGCTTAGATGGAGCTTCCTAGCACCATGTGACCACTTCTTCCAGAACTCTGGAAGCTTTCATTTACATCTGATTTTAGAACAAGTAGCATTTTAAAATCTGGTCACATTTCAGTTTATTTTCTATAATTGAGGCTTTAAAATGGAGATGAGCACTTGTTTTACCATGGAGCATTAATTAGCAGTCTGGAATAGTTTCCCTGAGTCCCTTCTTGGTTAGTGACAAGCTGTATCAATAGTAAACATTTCACAGGCCCCGTTTACCGCAGACACAGTCCCGGCCTGTGGTGGTGTCACAGCCCAAGTGGGCCTCTCTCATTAGCCTTGGCCTGGTAGAGAGTGAACAGGCTTTGCCAGGCCACTTTCCCTAAGCTACGTGAGTGGGGGAGTCAGCCCAGTGCACTGTCCCGGGGGGACTGTAGGCTACTGACGTGGTACTGTTGGTGACAGCGACAGTGCAGCTGTCCACTGTTGGCCACCTGGCCACACACAGAAGGCCCAGCTCTCCTGGGAGTGCTGCTTTTAGGCAAGCCAGCTTTACCTCAGTCTGATCTGTGTTTATTACTGCTGGGCTTACTAGAATCAGAGGAGGGTGCAGAGAGGATTGATCTTTCTCTTTCTTGTTCACAAACATGAAGCGAGCAACACATACGAACCAGCTGCTGGAATGAGGACGAGGGGCAGGCTGCAGTCCCTGGGCGGCTGTAGCCTTCAGAGCATGCACAGGCTGAGAGGGCGATGCTGAGGGGAGGACCAGAGCCTCCTGGCAGGGCTGCAAGGAGCCGGGGAAGGGCAACAGAGGCCACACACGCAGGGCAGTGGGTAGAAGAGAGCAGTAGCTTGTGCAGGACCCTAGGGGGTGGCAGGGTAGCATGGGGTGCAGAGCAGGTGAGGCGGCAGCAGCCACATGT
Source organism: Myocastor coypus (assembly GCA_004027025.1). Taxonomy (NCBI): domain Eukaryota; kingdom Metazoa; phylum Chordata; class Mammalia; order Rodentia; family Myocastoridae; genus Myocastor; species Myocastor coypus. The sequence goes on along the minus strand of PVJA010007229.1, from coordinate 55,860 downwards.
CAGAGGCTGGTGCCTTTGTTGCCTATGCAGTGAATCCCCGACTTCTTTTTCAGATGGAGCCCCTCTGGGGGCTAGAAGGATACCGCAGAGGGCAGGCAATGATAAGGAGAGTGCTGAGGGGGTAATATTAGGAGGACAGCGGTATTCGAAAAATTAATCACTCCCCTCCTCCGATTCTGCCAGCAAGCAGACGCTCAAGGTCATTGGCTTTAGAGGGCCTGCATGGAGCGGGGATGGACAAGAACGTCGCGACTGGGGCAGGCACAGGCCGGGGCTGAGCTCCCCAGGCCCGCCCGGTTCTCCTGACCGAGCCAGCGCAGCTGTCTTCCGCCTGCTGAGGCCTCCCGCTCTCTGATTTGCGTTTTCGCCTGGCATTGTCTGCACCAGAGGGCGTCTCTCCAGGGAGTGCAGCCTTCTGTGCAGCAGGGGCCACATCTCACTTTGCTTTGCTTTGTGTTGCTTTGTGTAGCACGGCTAAGCTTTGTGCTGCCTCTGTGAAGGTAACCCTCACTGATGAGAGCCGCTCGGAAAGAGCTGTTGAGCAAAACTGCCCAGGTGCAGCTCTGCCCTCAGGTTCAAGACCTGGGACCAAGTGCGGTGATGGCCTAGAAGATGCCTAGGGTCCAGGCAATGCCCGGGGCAGGACGGCCCGGGCCATCGGTCTCGGGCTTGACTCTCTGTTCACTCTGAGACTTTGTCCAAGCTGAGGCAGCAGCAGGCCCCTCAGAATTCAGACCCCAGACAGACTCAGAATTCACAGTGCAGACTGTTTGAGGACCTGATGCTGGAGACATGAAAAAAATCTAGGAAAACTAATTTAGACGGACAGCAGCAGCAAGGAAATGCTCAGTGCCAACTGGGGCACCCAAGCCGTGGTGTGATAGAGGGTGCAAAGGAGGCACAGAGCCCGGAGCCCTGCGTTTCTCATTAGCACGCTCAGCACTGACTCCACTCGGAAGGCCTGACGCTGCGTTCTCATCAGAACGTTAGCCGAGGAAACGCTGTGTTGTTGGCCCCATCACGGTGCTAGCAGAGGAGTGTGTATCCAAGGAGCACACAAGGCCGGGATGAAGTAGACCCAACTGTGGTGTTGACCAACTTTCTTCCGGTGTTGGAGAATCAGAAATCATTGCAGAAAAGCCTGGTGGCCTGACAGTGGTCCTCTCTCAGCACCATGGAAGGAGCAGCAGCATACTCAGGGGTGCAATGCCCAGATGAGCAGACATCTAGGTAGGGCCGCATTGTTGGCGATGGCGGTGTACAGGGCCAGGCAGTGGCATGCAGCGTGTCGCACTGCATCTGTGGAGGAAGAGCCCTGAGTTGTTAGCAGCTCTTTGCAGGACAACCCAATCGGATACTGTGGATCTGAAGTCATGGTAAATGTCAGGTGCTTTCTCCTCTGGCGGGGCAAGACGAGGCACGATTAGGGTCCTGTCAGCTTCCTATCTGAAGCACGGGTTGATAATGAAGCAGAGCAGAGCAGCGGCCGATCTGGAGCCTGTATCCTGGAGGCCAAACTGCCTGTATCAAGCCCTGGATTTTCCAAGAAAGTTGTAAACCTGGATCCAGACCCTAAGCCTTTCTGTGCCTCAGTTTCCTCCTCCACTGAAGAGTGATGCGAGGAGTATAGACGTCATGACGTTGTTCCATGGGCTAAATGCGACGACAAACGTAAGCTCCGAGACTGGGTCCTCACCCATCACGGTGAGTCACACAGCAAATATTAGCTATCCGTGATCTTATCTGAAGCTCATAATAAACAGTTTCCAATAAGTCATTCATCAGATTTAAGATCAACACCATGAAGTCTGTACAGGACATAAGCTCAAAAAACCTATGTGATATCGATGTAAAGGTAGACTTGGGCTGTTCTGTGAGCAGCAGTCATCATTAGTGGGCCGACTGGTAGCGAGTAGAGCTTTGGGGAAACCTGCCACTCAGCTCGATGGCTGCCCACATGGAGGCCACCCTGACTCTGGAAGGAGGGCACGTGATTCACAACTGCCTGGGCACGTCCACCGGGTGGCCGCGTGGGCGGAGCAGGACCATACATGCCAGGTTTGCAGCGAGGGCTCATTGTTCTTTCATGTTTCGAAGAAAACAAATACCAGGCTTGAGAAATGTAGTCATGCCATCCCCAGTGCAGTCTTAAGAAGAGCTCTATCATTCGCATGCCATATACTTGGTTTTAACAAGGCATTTAATTCTGTTAAGCGAGTTGGTAGGTAAGAGGATCCTGCAAAGACGGGCTGTGTGTGGAGGGGGGAGGAGTTAATAAGCAGCATTTGTTTACTCTGCAAAGACATGACGGTGAGAGCTACAGATGCCGACAGGAGATAGGACGTGCATTTGCAGTGACTAACGGCAACAAGCAAGCTGTGCGCATGCACCAGTGTCATTTGGTATCTGGCTTCTTGTTTGTTTTATGCTGCCCTTTGCTGCCTTCAAAGATTGAAATTCAGATATTAGCATAAAGGTTAGGGCTGATAAGAATGCATCCAGTCTCTGCTGGAGGTAAGTGGCAAAAGCAAATGATTACTTGGAATATAAACCATCTCATTACACTGTGTCTGCAGGCCAGCGTCTGCACCCTTGTGGCTTGGGCAGGATGATGAATGGCTGTGGTGAGGCTGACTTGCGAAGTTGTGCATCACTTTGGTCGGATTATCAATCCCTGAGCAGAGAAGGGCCCTCCAAAATTCCTACAGATCACCCCCGAATGTTCAAGATAAGTTTCATCATCTCGGTGGCATCGTTTCTTGCAATCCATCAGTGATAACTAACAAATAGAGAGTTAGTGGCCTTGTGCATAAAAGGCTTGAGAGACAGTGCCGCTCAGGAAGCAGAAAGCTACTGCATGCTCTCCTTTCTCCCAGCATGGGGGATGAGGTGCAGATGACATAGAAGAACTCATCAATAGTAATGTTGGGTCCTAAGAGGAACTCAGAGAGGCGCTGCAGCCAGGATGTCATAAGGTGTCTGGACCTCAGTAGACATCATGAAAAGAGAAACGATTCTAGGAGTCTAGAGAGGCAGAGGGTGGGGAGCTGATCCTGTCCCAGAGGCGCTTTCCAGACGGGGAGATGAGCTCAGGGAGGAAGCCCTGGGCACTCTGCGTTGCTGGTTCCTCTAGGAGTGGACCACGAGCCAGAGCACCCATGAAAAGTGCAGACTGACCAGGCTCTGTGCCCAGGAGCTGCCTGCCCTGGGGGCGCACAGCAGGAAGTTGGTTGGTGGCAAGACACAGGCTGGCTGTGGGCTGACATACCCGCACTGTCTCAAGCACCCCTGCTATTGCACTTGCTCGTGTGTACTTAGGGTTTAAAATATGATTCGCCTGTACCGGGTGTTCAAGCGCGCTTCCACTCTGAGGGGTACTCGGATGAGAAAGTGCTACGGGTGTTCTGCGCTGCCTTGCAGGGCAGCTCAATAGAAGATCATGCTGTTTTGATTTGCCTTTTTAAATTTTATATATTTAATACAGGGTCTCAGTACATAGGCTGGACTCATAGTGATTCTCCTGTTTTCAGCTTCCCAAGCACTGGAATTACCGATGCGTGCCACCACGCCCAGACTCCATCACTGTCTCAGTGTGCCCGAGGATCAGGACCAGCACGGCACAGCGGGAATCAAACCCCGGCCCCTGTGCTCTGCCTGAGCAGCTGAGCTATCTGGCTGACCCTTGGTCAGCTGTTTAAGCCTCACTGGAGAGGTGTGGGTTTGCACTGGGAGCCTCACAGCGCCCAGGCATCAGTGTGCATGCAAACTCCTGCAACTCTGGCAAAGCCCATGTCCACGAAGCACCATTCATGCTCCAAGGGATTAAGCTTTGCCTCCTATGCAGAAGGGCTAGGGGGCGCTGGTTTGGAGCAAGGGAGCTGTACCGTATTGGTCCCTGGGACGATGAGTCAGGCCCCCATGGGCAGAGAGTGCACAGAATGGTGGCCCCAGGCAGAGGGCTGCAGGGAAAGGCCCTTGTGGGTGCCCTGCCCTGGGCTGGCTCTCCTCCAAGAGGTAGAAGAAAGGCGCTACATCTCCTGGGAAGCTGCCCCTTGGATCCTAGCAAGGCCTCTGTGGAGAAATGGGTGTGTGGGCAGTCACGGCAGCAGCATGTCCCAAAGAAGCCCAGCCATGCGCACGTACCTCCCCACGCGTCCTGCTCTCCAGCACACCAGGGCGAGACTCTCTCCCACAGCCAGTGCAGTGTGGCATCCATGGCGCCTTCCTCAGCAAGCACCATAGACAGACTGAGGAACCCCTGCCTCATTAAAAACCAAGGACGTCCATGTTGTCAACTGCACACCTAGATGAGAGCTGACATGAAATCAGTTTCTTTCAAACTTTCCTGATTTCATCCTCCTAGTTATAATCACAGAAACTCAAATTCCTTCGCTGGTGGCTTCCCTCAGAGGGCGGGTATTGGATTGTCCAATAAGATAATTAAGCCCTAGCTCTACCAGCCCCACCAAGTTCCAGGTGGGGAGATCTCAGGTTTCACAGGAACGCCAGAAGTGGCCCCAGCCCCCTACACCATGCTTAGGCTAATTGTATTCAGTGAAAGAGAATGTTAGAATCCTTAGATGATAGGCCGGATGGCCACGTGGTCACAAAAATCTTAATATCTCCTTGGGTAACGTTAAGATTTGAGGACCATGACACTAAGGGAAATGCTCCAGTTTATCCTGATCTCATGAGTCAACAGGGAAAGAGACTTCCAGGGCATGACGTTAACCTGTCCAGCCGTTTTCAGAGTGCCACATCTGGAAAGCAGGAGGCTGGAAAGGAGACGCAGTGCTGGACGTCAAAGCCCTTCCCTTTCCAATCCGGCTCCGGCTCACGGGCTGCTGCTCCTCAGACACGCTGCAGATGGGCTCAGAAGTGAAAAGGCCTGGCCGCGTGATCACTGGAGTCCGCGGAGAGGGCAGCTGGCTGTGCCAGGAGCAGGCTTTCTTCACATTCCCTCGGTCCCCTGGGGACTTGAGGCCGCATCCAGGGTCCCGCCCGATAGATGGCTCTCTGGCGCCCTCTGGTGCTGAGCATGCTGTCTGTTTCTGGAGGAGCGGGGAAGCCCAGAGTACCTGAGAGACTGTCGAGAGGAGCTTAGGGACAAACGTGCAGAGTTCTCTGATGCAACTGTATGTCCAAGATTCGCCGCCAGTGCTCAGCAGGTCCATGTGAGGCTTCTGTGTGACCTAGAGTGGCACCTTGGGTGGGCAGCCCCGTGTGTTTACACTTCTGCCCTTTGGGGGAAGAGGGAAGATGAGTCCCTTTTACTACAGTGAAGTTATTGAGTGTGTATGTGTGTGTGCATGCATGCGTGTGTGTGTGTGTGTGTGTGTGTGTGTGTGTGTGTGTGTGTGTGTACGTGAGGGGGGCACGTGTGCATGTGCGTGCTACCCCAAAACTCACCTCCATCTCTTGACTTTTCTAACAGGCACAGGGTAGGTCTGTGGCTGTATGTTAGCTTTCTCGTTGCCAGCTCTATGTAAATCCAGACATTAACCCTTTCAGTTATGACCTCTAAATGCCCATCGTAGCAGCCCGCAGTCCCACGCCAGTGAGTGAACCCGTGCTGGTTTGTGATAATTAAGAGCAGCTCTGTGTGCACCGCTTACACATTCCCCGCACACGTGCACCATGCAGATGGGGAGGGGGATCTCTGCACTCCTTTTTATTTTAATTCCTGGTAGACCACGTATGATCAGTGAAATATTCATCACCCATTAGTCAGCTCAGTCTTCCCTGAAGTGTTAGTATTCTAAACAATCCTATTACCACAACATTATTTTGATACTTTATTAAAAGTCCTATAGTTTTGGCATTGCTATAGTCAAACACAGCTTTATGCAATTAGGATTATAATAGAAGCCTTATTACAATGATATATAACTTGCATCATCCTAATAAAAGTTCCTGCACATAGCAACGCTTTAATAGTGCTTTTTCTGTAACAGTGATTCCTCAGCAATGGAGCATCTCTCGTGGCAACTCCACTATTAGGGAATGATTTCAGTAATAGAAATGCAAATGAAGATTTTGAAAGGAGCGTGTTATGCATGGTTCTATTGCTGACCTGCTATCTTTTCGTGCACTGCATATCACCATTACAAACCTACCCTGTAGACGATAGTTATGCTTATTACCCTGCTGTTACATTTGGCCATTTGTGTCCTTCCAAATTATTGAAATTAACTGCAATCTTAAAATAAAATTCAAGGGTTAAAATCATTTAAATTTTAATTAAGTTCTGTTTCTAAAGCGTTAAAAATGTTTCACAAGGCCTTTTCTAATTTTTATTGTATGAGAAACTTAGTGGACCAATGGCACTGAAACCAAGTGCACTGTGTGTTCTCCCAGGTTCCCATGAGGAGGCCCAGTGCTGTGTGGGCCTGAGAATTTTCAGTCAGTGGCTCCCTAGACCTCCTGCGGCTGCGCACACGCCCCTGCGAACCCATCCACCTTAAGGCACGTGTGGTCAGGATTCCCTGTCCACCCTCCCTACGTGTGTGCCTTTCTCCCCACGAATGAAGCAAAGCACACCTCACCTCCAGGCCTTGGCGGACACAGGACACTCGACAGCCCCTTTAGCAGGGCATCTCTGGCCTGGTCCACATCTCCAGGTGTCAGTAAGCCGCGGGCATGCTTCAGTGCCGCCACACTGATCGGTGCTGGCAGGAAGGAGCCCCAGCCTCGCATGTGCGGCTTTGTCCGGCCTGGCTTGGGGAAGAAGCCCTGAGTGGAGGCTGCCTGCCCAGGGCAGCACTGCAAAGGCTGGGCAGCATGCACTGGGCCGCTCGGCTACTGGGCAGATCCCACGTCCACATACCCACAGAGGAGATTGTGATGAACTGCCACACGGGGGCTGGCTTGGATTCTCACCAAGGAAAGTAGAGCTGCTCAGGGGCTTGTGTGTCAGCACCACAGCCATGCTTGTTTTGTCGGTGCAGGATCTGAGCCGAGCATGAGCTCTGGTTAGTGGATTGGCCTTCACCCCTTTTCGTGGCCCTTCTGAGCCCCAATCACTGGCCTGGCGGAGATTCACATCAGATAATATAGGCTGCCCTTAGACAGCGCACCTTGGCATGCACTGTCGTGGGAGCTGCTTTCCCTGGCCTGGCTAGTCCGGAGACATGCTTTCAAGGGACAGTTCATTCAGTCATCTCACCCTCCCCAGGCACAAGCCCTTCTCCACAAGTCCCAGTGCATCATGACAGTGGTTTCCGACGGCTGCATCCTGTGGCTGAGTCAGACGTGGCAGAAAGCCCGAGTGAGATGCCTGGAGTCTCTGCAGACTCTGCGTTGGTCCTGTGAAGCATTCCAAAGTAGGCTCTGTGCATATGCAAGACCCATGTGGACCAGTCAGAGGCTGGGAGAGCAGCTCGCGTAGGCGGCAATATAAAGTGATCTTTGGAGAGAAATTTTATTGTAAGGAAAAAGCCCATGTGGAAGAATACATACTACATATGCACAATTTATACTATCATAAAATTGGAAAATAATGTGAATAATGTTAAAATGTGTTATGATTTATTATACAGATGGACGGTTACGTAGCTGAAAAAGAGTTACAAGGAGTAAAGAATATAGAGAAGTATGTCTGAAATAATATTAAAAAGTAGTATGAAAGGCCAAATCACAGAAATATATAGCTATTTGTCCGCACATATCTAGGCAGATAGCCTAGACAGACAGACAGACAGACAGACAGACAGACAGACAGACACCATGTATTTACAAAACTAGAGAAGAAGTCAGCCTTTAAGAGGGTGAAACAAAGAACTGAAACTTCACTGAGTCTGAAGCTGTGTGGAATGTTTCTGGGCAGCATAGCTGCAGGCACGACTCCTCGGGTTACAGGCATCTGGTAGGGTCTTGTAGGGTGCTCAGGGTCTCAGTACTAGATCAGACTTGTAATGATCCACCTGTTTTTGTTTGTTTGTTTGTTTGTTTGTTTTTGTCTTTTTGAGACAGGATCTCACTATATAGTTCAGGCTGGCCTTAAACTCACTTTGGTAGCCTAGGTTGGTCTCAAACTCACACCGGTCCTGCTGCTTCAGCCTCCCAAGTTCTGGGATTACAGTCATGCGTCACCATGCCCAGTCTCAACTGCCATCTCAGCGCATCCCGTCGGTGGGGCTGGCATGGCCAGGGAATCAAACCCCCGGCTCCTGCACCTTCTTGCAGGCACTTTAATCCTCTGAGCTATTTGGCTGGCCCTCCAATTTTCTTTTGGGGTCTTAGATGCTCTTTTTTGGCCTGAGTTTCCCTTTTCTAGACAATACTAAACTAGATCAAAACTATAAACATCAACAAAAGTTATTTTGGAGAAGCATAATTGATACAACCAAGAAACAGCCTTAGATTGTATGTTTTTATGTTGACATTATAAAATTACTTAAAATTTCAGTAAAACATTAAACACGAAGAAGCTGTCATAATATTTTCTCTAATACTTACTTGAAAATAGCACAATACATTTATTGTGTGGAGAACTCCATGATGGCATTCCTACGTAAAGGGGTGCAGCCTGTTAGTTGCATTCTCTTTGTTACCTGGTTCTAAATTATTAGCACTGGGGAACATGGGAAACTATCTCATAGTACCTATGTTTTATAGATCAAATCTTCACCTACCATTTTTCATTATTAGAAGGATAATCACAGACTCTACTATGGGTTTATCATGTCCCTAAGAATCTTCTGCATGAATCCTCTTTTGAAAAAGCTTCTAAAAAGAAAGCTAACTTTTGCCTAAGAAAATCACTGGGTAATCTGCCTCAGGAAATCAAAGGAATCATCTTGTTACAGGGTTAGTCAAGGGGCAGGAAGGGAAGGTGACGCAGTTGGGACCGGCAGCTGTGAACTGCAGGGCTGCCTGCAAGTTTACCCTGGCTCAGCAACTCCTCTCTCATTGCTGGGACAAATACCTGACACCCAAAATGAAGGAGGGAAAGGTTTCTTTAGCTCACCGATGTAGAGATTTCAGGTCACACTCAGCCGGCTGCAAGGCACAGCAGCACAGGGCAGAGAGCAGCAGTTCATGGCTGCAGCGAAGAGCAGAGAGCAGAGGGAGCAACAGCAGCCGAGGCAGCTGGCAGCCTCTCTCCCCTCCCCTCAGGGCAGGTGCAGCACCCACACCCACACCCACAACCATCAATCGCAAACTCCAGGAGCCACCTCCTGATTGCATGAGGCTTTGGGGGCGCAACTAGACACAAGCCACAGCACCCTGATTATCTGTATCTAAAGAGAACCACTATGGTGTTCTAAAAACGGATCTTGAAGATTCATCGCTATGTTTTTATGGCCTCTCAAAGTCTACACATAATGGATACTAAGACTGCCGTTTGATATTCTGCTTTTCAGTAAGTAACTTCCTGTGTAATAGCTGCCAGTCACCAGTATGTGGTTGTCAAACGTTAGTATGTTTCTATGAACTTATTCTTGAAAATCCTTGCCTCTTCTCATGCTTCATTCCCCACTGTGTTCCCCAAAAGACCTAGCTCTAAATCGGGGTCATGGTTTCGGTTCATGTGTCGGACTGAAGCCCAGAACTCACCACTCTGTAATGTAGTAGAAAGAGAAAAAGAAAAAAGAATTAGTGCTTGAACAACACAATCTCCCAGTTGCTTCATCTTAAGATAAAGACAGCATAAATGGAACCCCTGTGAGCTGTTCGCTCAGAGTGCTGTAGTTGGCCCAGCTGCCAGCCGCAGAGGGCTGAGTTCTGTCCGCACCTCTGGACAGAGACCTGCCTCTGTCTGCCACAGAAGCTCTGGCTCTTAGCAGAGTTTAAAGAAGGAGGAGAGCAGTACTTTAAAGAGTTGTGGAAATTAAGCTGGATATTTTGAATCAATAGGCAGCTTCGGTTTCCTCCTTTCCTTAATCCTAATGTCATAGCAACACCTGCTATCTCTAGTCCAGACTACTGCTCGGGCTCGATTATTTCACTGCATCCTGCTGTCACCACCTAACCCAGCCCTCTTCTTGCAGAGGCGTTCACCTGAGTTTCCTGTTCTGTCCCAGCAGTCTGAAGTACTAATACTCTTAAACGTGAGACACGACTCTGCCATTCACTGCTTGACACCAACCACTGTTTTTGTTTGGTTGTTTTGTGCACTACTACTGGTGGCTTAACCTAGGGCCTTCATCCTGAGCTGCACCTCCAGGGCTTTAGAAGGAGGCACTTCCGGAGCAGGTGCAGGGGTTCCGGAGCAGCCCTGTGTTCCCACCGTGCCGCCCCAGCCTGCTCTTGGCTCTTCTCTGCCACCGTAGTATCACGTGGCTCAGGGCATCCAACATCTGCTTGGACTCAGGGAGAAGCAGACCCTGTGTCGCTGAGGAGTCAGGGTGTCCCTGTGACCCCTCGCCACCTCCCTCCACTCTTGTTGGAAGAAGCTGGCCCTCTTCCCTCTTTGGCTGGCCGGCCACACATTCCTGCCTGCACAACTCGCAGTTTTGGTGGCAGTGGCTCTGCAGATCCCACATCCCAGGGCAGCAAATGTTCCTGGTGGCCCTGGGGTGCTGCTCTGGGAAAGCGATTGTGCTATGACTCCCACCTCTCCTTGTACTTAATATTCTTGTGATGTCCCCCTGGGCCTCCAGCAGAGCCTTCTTCTTATCACTGCTCCCCTAGAAGAGCAGCCTTTGCCTGGGACAGGGACCAGGACCAGGTCCAGCAGCAGGAACCTCCAGTGCCCACCCCTGCAAGGGAGTCCCTTAGTGAGGGGCAGAAAGAAACCCCTTCTCTCTGCCAGACTCCATGCTCGGTGTTGCCCAGAGAGCCAGGGACACCAGGAATGCCCCTACTCAAGCAAGTAGCTTTTCAAAACGAATGTTTCCACCAGAACCCAAAAACATCTTAATAAAAGCGTTGATACGGGATATGACGGGGCTCTTAAATCAGGACTGCGCCCCATGTATCTACCCTCAAGTATGCTTTATTTTCCTTTCTGTGATGCTATATAAAACTCTCATCAATATACAAAATCATTCCAAGCCCTGGTTTTCTCATTTTCTCTGGATGAGAGCTTTGATTAGCTTTTTACACGCTCTTCATTAGCAGTTGGCTTGCCTCCTCCCCCGCTTTGGTTTTTGTCTCTGGCGGCTGTCGCTAAGTTTCTGTTCTCTCAGATAATTCCTCGAAGATGGTCCGAAGGATGCCACTCTGGGTTCAGTTCTGGAGTGTTAGGATTTAGCCCTCGTAACAAACTGCAGCGAGAACTGTTAGGCTCAGAAGTCCCGTCCCGCTTCTGACGCAGGAAGCCGGGCGGCAGTGCAGCCTCGTCCTCCTGCCTGACCTAGTTGTGCAGCCGTGACCGTTTAATTAATAGACATTTCCATAAGCTTCTTTCCCCCGGCAAGCTTTACAGTGTCTCCGTGGTGATCTCCTCACCCTGTGAAGTATCAGCGGTGCTGTTTCCATTTTGCATATCAAAATACAGAGATTAAATTATATACGACAAATTGATAACTGAGTAAGTTTGGGAACTCAGAGTTCCAGCATATTAATTGTGTTGCTTACAACAACAACTCAGAACTTCCAGCTCTCCCAAGACTGTCTTCCCAGCCTGGCCCCTAATCCACACGTTCTGGCTGGGACTGGCAGAAGCCCAGAGAGGGCGCCCTTTGCAGGGTGCGCAGGAGTGGAAGGATTCATTTCGGGCTCTCTGGAGCCTCGAGAGGAAGTTTTGTTAATGGAGGAGGTAGCGTCTGAGAATTACTGCTGCGGTGTCTGTAATTTTTAATAAAAATTCTGGGCCGCCCTGTAGTGTCTACACAGCATATAAATTTGAAAAACTGGGTTTTGGTGGGTTTTTTTTTTTGTTTTGTTTTTTTGTTTTGTTTTGTTTTGTTTTTTAAATCACCTCCCAAACACCATCAGGCTTTTCTCACCACAGAACACCTACAGTTCCAGCTGGAGAGAAGAGTTGCCCTCTTGCCTCCCTCTGCCTGGCCCAGAAGCCGGGAGACGCCGGCCGGGCTTTCTGGGCACTCGAGCAAGACCTGCAGTACTTGTCCACATTTTATTTTTTTTCTTTCAATAATCTCTCATTGTCTTTGTGCCCCATCCTCAAGCACTGACAGAGAATAGAAATCTAAATGGAGGCCATTCCTCCTCCTCTTTTCTGCTTTTTATAAGAGAAGGTGGAATGTGAAGTCGGATTGCTGCCCTCACACCTGGCTGCTTCCTTCTTTGTAGAAACTTTTCATCCCTTCCAGGGAATTCTTGGGCGGTGCAGGGATCGCCTCAGTGCTGCCACACTGTCGCCTGCAAAACAAGCAAAATAGACGCTTGCGTTTCTTGGCCACATTTACCAGGCTTCTGGTCTCTCATGCAGTTCCTTCCTCATCCAGGGCGGAGGAGACACTTGGGCTTCAGTTCTCCTGCCACACTCTCCTCCTGGGCGAGCCCAGCCTGCCTTGGAGACCTGGGCTGGACGCTAAATGTTCAGGCGGTCTTCACCGCCTCCCTCCGCCCACTTTGGCTGAAAGCCCCTGGAACCTGGAATCTGTACCGTCTGAGTGGCCAGCACCCTGAGTTGGGTGCTGTGGAGGCGTCTCAAGAGAGGAGAGGCACTATCCCATTTCCTCTGCCTCAAGGTCCCTCTCAGCCTAGGAAAATGCACCCCTGCAGGCACAGCCCATGTTTCCAACCGTAGAGCCCCAGACAGCGTGACAGACCCGCAGCGGGCCACGGGGCAAGCGTGAGACTTGCAGTGGAAAAGCAGCACGTTCTGCATCAAAGACCTCACCACAGGGTCATTCCAAAGAAGGGGCTTCCTAGGCACGTGGCTGGACCCCTCTCCCACAGGGGTGCTCTGCTGCCACAGGCCCCTGGGGCCCTCCGGAAGACACCACTCATCCTTGGGGAGGGGGGCACATTCTCCAGTACCGTAGCCCTCCATTTGCTCTGGAAAGTTGAAGCTTTTTGGTGTCTTCCCACCAAGCCAGGAGCCCTTTCCCGGGAGGCGTCTTTCCTACTAGCTTTTCCCATCCCTGCTCACGCATCCTGTTGGCCACTGCCCTCTCCTGACCAGGTGGGCTGCTGTCCTCCTGACATCTGCGCCCTGTAGAAACCGTAAGGGGAAGGGTGACAACAAGCCATCTGGAGCTTCTCCCACAGATGATGTCCAGTACCAGTTCCAGTGCTGTGGTGGCCTCTGGGTTTGTGACTCCAGAAGCTATTTCATATCTTTCCAGGACACATTGAGTAGCCTTTATTGGAAATGTTGGGGACAGGAAATTCCTCTAAGTTTAGACATTTTCAGATTTTTGAAATAGTTTTGTGTAGACTTTAGAGGCTTGAGCATTCCTAATCCGGAATCTGAAACACTAAAAATCTGAATCACTTTGAGCATTATGTTGGCACTCGAGAAACTTTGCATTTCAGATTTCTGGATTCCAGGTGCTTGACCTGTAGCTAAGACAGTACTGTGAGCTGCGTGGGAACAGGCATGTGTGCCCTTAGCACGCAGTAGCCCCGGTGCCTACAGTCGTGCCTGGCACAGACGGTGTGTCCCAGTAGGTCGGAGATGAGTGGGAGCCTGGAGTCTTACCACAAGGGACCTTTGCTCCGGCTTGTTGAGCTCATGAGTAAGACCTAGGTATGCCAGTAAAGGTGTGTACTGGGAAGGGAGGCAGGAGTGTGCCTAGTCCTCGAGCCTGCCCCTTAGCCTGGACAGCGTCCCGTAGGAGGGTGTGGCAGTTGTCAGGCATGAACCAGGCCACAGAACTAACATACACACCTTGGTACACCAGTTTCTCTCGCTGGTAAAAATCAGATACTATTATTATACAGAAACCAATAGATAGATTTTAGAATATATTACATAACTGAAATACACCCTTCATGTAAATTGCTTATGGAAAATCACCTGCAAGCCCTCTTCTCTGCTCTGGGTGCATATACTGGAGGAAACTTGGGAAAACAGATCTCGGAGCTCTGTACTTGGGCCGAGAAAGAACAGCCTGGCCGCTCCTGTCTCTGCAGGGGCATGTGGCCACTGGTCCTGCCCCCGATGCTGTCCACATGGAGAAGCTGCTTGAGCCGGTAATCGTTTTTTTTGGCACAGCAGGCTGCCCTGTCTGCATTGATTCCACACCTGTTTACTGGGTCTGTACTAGAGGAAAGGCACCATCCTGGGCCAAAACTGAAATCCTAAGCAGACTACGTCCCATAGCCTCCAGAAATCACAGAGCAGTGGAAGAGTGTGCTGGGCAGTGCACAGCCTGGGCAGAGTGGAGTGAAATGGGCACTGGCCGAGGCGTGGGGTGTGGCGAGAACACATGGGGGAAACCCCAGACGCAGCTGGAATTAAAGCACGTTCGGATCTGTGGGAAAGGTTCTAGGGGGAAAAAAGAAAACTGACAGGTGGCCAGGCTGGCGGCATAGGCCTGTATCCCAGCTGCTGGGGAGGCAGGGTCAGCAGCATCGCAAGCTCAAGGTCAGCCTGGCCAGTGGAGCCAGACCTGCCCAAAATAACATAGAAAGGGCTGGAGATTTAGCTCAGCGGCAGCAGGCTTACTGGCATGCACAAGACCTCGGGTTCAGTCGCCAGTACTGAAGGGGAAAAAAGACCCAACAACACTGATAATTCACTTTAAATTAGAAAACAATGGAAAGCAGAAGAAAATAGGATGACATACTCCAGGCCTCAAGAGAATATGAGGCCAAGTGCTAAGTTCTTTCACCTGCAAACACTGTTTTTAGAAAGGAGGACAGGAAAAGCACCACAGGAGGGACCACTGAATTCCTGTTGTTTCCGCTTAGGGCAGTCTGCAAGGACAATGGTCAGTGGTAAGAAAAAGATCCCAGCAGTATGCAAGAGGAGGTGGTGGGGTTGGGGAGACAGCTCTGTGGCACTAGTGCCTGACTGGCAAGTACAAGGTTGTAAGTTCGAATCCTGGTCCTGCAAAAATGAAGAGGATGTAGTGTGAGTAGATCCGAACCAGCAGCGGCTTATAAATTCTCAGAATCCTTAATTTGTGAGGTTAGGCCACAAAAGATGCAGCTGAAATCCTGGACAACAGTAGTGTATAGACCAAGAAGGGGAAAGTTAGAATCAGTCGTGCTAAGATTGTTTGAAGAAAGGAAAGATACCTAATAATTGCTGATTTTATTAAGTGAATTAATTAAAACTTTGAGGATAACTATTAAATCTTTAGAAATATGTGTAATTTCCAAGATACAGAGGTACCTGTCCACAAGCTGAGTCTGTCCACGGTTCTGGTGGAAATGACGGAAGAGTCTGTCATCAGGTGAACTTGCAAGCAGAAGTGTTTGTGAGTCGAGCTGCTACTGTGATAGAGAGAGCAAAGGCCATGAGGAAAAGCATTGATTTCCACAATAGATCTTTAAAAAAAAAAGCATGGGGTGGAGCAAAAGGAGAAATGTTAAAAATATAATGAGTAAAAAATTCACAATAAAATGGAAGAAATAAAATTACTTTAGCAGTCACGTGGCCATAAATGAACTGAACTCTCCATTCAAGAGTTAGGTTGGGATGGTGAATTTTAAAAAGTCCATCTGTGTTCTTTTTCTGTTAAACATGAAGGCCCAGAAAGACTGAAAGTCTAATAGTTTTTATTTATTTATCTCTTCCATCAGCTCCCAAGGAGCAAAGCCCGAAAGTCTAACAGTCGTAATTGCACAATGTAAACAGAAAGCTGCTGCGGGTGTATCCCCAGCAAGACGCACAATTGTGGAAGTTCAGTTCTCCAGGAAGAGACGCCGGTGCACTTAAGGAACACAGCTTCAGAATATAGGAAGCAGAAACCTAAGAGGCTGAGTCAGAAATAGACAAAGCAAGTGTGTGGGCAAGATTTGACCTCCCGGAAATGGGCAAGTCGTGCAGAGAAGAGCCAGGAGGAAGTTAAAGAAATGGCCGATGCAGTTGTCTCAGTGCCGCGCCACATGCAGAGCCCTACACCCACGCAGTGCAGATGACATGTTCTTTATCCATATTCCATAGAGCACCTGCTGGAACGTTAAAAACTTAATGAAATATTCAGAGGCAAATAAGACAGTTCAAAAATAGTACAGCGGAGAGGACCCACCAGAGCCGCCTCCAGCAGAGAGTGGCACGCAGGCCTGGGCATAACATGCTACAGGGACTAAGTGTGTACATATAAAGGCCTGAGAGGAAATTCGCCAGTGATGAAATCTGACTTGGGAAGTTTTGTATTAACTTTTTCTTCTTCTTTTTTTTTTTGGTGGTGGTGGTGGTACCAGTGATCAAACTCAGGACTTTGTATTTGCCAAGCTTATGGTACTGAGCTTTGTTCCCAGCCCAACTTGGGCAGATTTGAGTTGTCCTGATTTTGTTCTTATTCTCCTGTGTATTTTCTGAATGCTATATTACTCTGAAAACTTGATGAAAACACGTGACTTCAATGCAAGTAAGAAGGTTCCTGAAGAGTAGACGAGATCGCACTAGTCATCAAGGATAGATTTTTTTTTTTTTTTTTTTTTTTGGTCTTTTTGAGACAGGGTCTCGCTGTGCAGTTCAGGCTAGCCTTGAGCTCACTTTTGTAGCCCAGGCTGGTCTCAAACTCGCACCGATCCTCCTGCCTCAGCCTCCCAAGTACTGGGATTACAGGAGGATAGATTTTGAAGAGTTGGCTTCCCATGCATGGCTGGGCAGAGTACCCAACACCATGACTTGAAGGAGGAGCAGTGACATTCGGCCACAGCTTCCGGGGACTTGGTCCAAGGTTGGTAGCTCCTAGGCAGGAGCGTCCTGGCAGAGGGTCGAGGTGGAGCACGGCTGCTCAGTTCAGGTGGCCATGAAGCAGAGCTGTAGGGCAGTGCCAGCCAGGAAATGGTCCAGGGCCAAAGATAGCACCAAGGCCACACCCCACCTCCCGCGTGGCATCCCAGAGCCATTCCCGATGACATGCACCCTTGCCAGGGACCATCCGTCCTACTCAGCCATACTTGCCAGAGGCGGGTGGTGCAGAGGAAGGCAGAGGAGCTGCCTGACTGAGATGGGAGGGGCCTTGTCCCACCACAGACCAGTATTTCTGGCAGTGGCAAAAGTAATGCCTTCTCGAGGAGTCGCCGCGGTAGGGCTGCCTGTCCTGCAGGTGCCTGGGCTTCCTGCCCTGCTCGGGGAGGGTAAGATGAGGGAGAGCTCTGCAGCCAAGGAAGTGCCCAGAGTGGACGGCGGCAAATTCCATCAGCCTGGAATAGGAAACTGGTAGAAAGCTTGGTATGTGAAATTATATTTGTGCCCTCCCAGGGAGCAGAGAGAATTAAGAAATGAGCCAAGTAACTTATATATTACATGTGAGATGAAGGTTCAGGATTACATTTCCTTCTGATAGTCACATCTAATAGCTCTAAAACCAATTCGCAGTATTCACATCAGACATATTTTATGAGACATTTAACCATCCCTAAATTAAATTTCATAAAGGAGCGGGCCTATGTAGCTTCTCTGGAGTTACAGAGATAGAAATCTGGCCCCTCATCTCGATGTTCACAGAAAACCATTTAGCCACACTCTGTGCCAGCGCAAGTGCGTGTAGAGCTGTGAGCCAAGCACTGCTCACCAAGCGTGTCTCCTTCCAGGCTGACGTTTCTCAGTGTGGATTCGCTCAGTTCGCGGGTGCCGGCAGCAGATGGTGGCACTCGCACGTGGACTGACCTCTGAATTCATCTGAGAAATGGAACCAACAAGACGCAGACAGTTGTGGTGCTCCTCCATTTCTGGAAAAGCTGTGTTACACAAGTGAAGTTTAGGAGCTTAGATTTTCCTGAGGCCGCACTTCAGCCAATGAATGGCTGCTGTCATCTCTTGTTCTGGCTGTCGGAAGGAAAAGAGAAAATACGACGGGTCATTCTTTCTGATATCATGAGCCTTAAGAAGCCATGCTGAAGAAAAACGGCTTTCAGGGAGTATTTTCAAGGTTGTCTATGTTGATCTCAGGCCTCAGAGAATTTATTTTTAAGCTCTGTATGTGGTCGAAACATTCCTTGCTGGGCTTGTAGGATCAGCTGATGGAATCCGACTGGAAAGGTAGCGTTGGCCTTCTGACTGGGATCACATCAATTTCGGGAGCATGGGCACTTGGACGCAATGTTCTGCTGTCCAGGGGCAGGAGTTACCGTCCTGCATTCTAACGTCCTCCACTCTCTTTTTCAGAATGCCAGTGTTTGTTGCCGAAGTGTTTTACTTCCTTAATTAGGCTAATTCCTAAATATTTAATTTTCTTTTGTGCTATGATGAACATGGTGAATATGCTATGGCATATTTTTCTAAATTTCTTTCTCAGTGAGTTCTTAGTGCACACTACTGACTCGTGTGTGCTGCTTTTGTTTCCTGCTAGCATTTCGAAGTGTGACTCTTCCACAAAGAGTGAAAAACGTCATTCTATGGTGATCCGTGCACGTGGCATTCGTAGCAGCGCAGCTCGTAATAGCTGCCTCTTGGGAGCAGCCGTAGGTGGCCAACAGATGAGTGTGGGAAGGAAATGTGGGGTCTGCACACCATGGGCCATCACTGTGCTGGACGGAAGGGCAGCTTTGAGTCATTTGTAGGAAGACGGGTGCACCTGGACACTGCATGTTAGGTGGAATGAAACAGCCACAAGAGCTTGTTTCTCTTGGCTTCTCTTATGTGAGAACCCAAAATGTAAATAAAGAGCAAGATAAGAGATAGGTGATAAGGGCTGGGGAGATAGCTCAGTAGAATAAGCACTTGCCTGGCAAGCACAAGGGCTTGAGTTCAATCCCCTATTCCGGAAAGAAAGAAAGAAAGAAAGAAAGAAAGAAAGAAAGAAAGAAAGAAAGAAAGAAAGACCTCACTTTAAAAAAAAAAAGGGCGAGGGGGTGCTAGGGAGATAGCTCCATGACACAAGTGCCTGCCTGGCAGGTGCAAGGTCATGAGTTTGAATCCCGGTCACACACACACACACACACACACACACACACACACACATACACACACACACACACACACACACACACACACACCAAGATAGATGATAAAGATGGAGGAGGGGGAGGGGATGTGAAAAGAATTGAGGGTGCAGCGGGTACAGCTTCCCACAGGGAATGAAAACCCGTGCCATAAACATTAACTAATTAAAAACAGACAAAATCTGTAAAACAGCATTGGCTCAGGCCGTGACAGTAACTCGGGATCCTGCGATTCCTGAGGTGGCGAACGCTCCACGGAGAGACCGCGTTCCTGAGTTACAGGCCCTCTGCCTTGAGATAGGCTTCATTCATTTGAAAGTAGCCTCAGGGTGTGTTGAATGAATGAAAGAAAATGTATGGATTCTAGTCAAGAACATTTCATATTTCCCTACAGAATATGAGAATGATTCCATTCTTGAAAACTCAGGGCTCTGCACTGCATGATGTTGCACACGGTTTGAGTGCACCTAATTCAAACATCTGAAACCTGACATGTCCCCAGGTCCAGAGCTTTCTGACAAATCAAATTATGGATTTTTGGAGCCATGCGGATTTCATATGTTCAGATGAGGGATGATAAACTGGTAATATTTATGAAAATATCCGGAAGTCCAAAGTCTGAAGCATGTTGGGTCTCATGCATTTGGCTAAGACGTACTCGGCCAGCCTATTTTTTGAAACAAAGATCTGTTTTGCATGTTTTTAAAATTAATTCTCCATCTGTATTTGGAAAGTAATTAATGATTTGGTTAATTTGCCACAACGAAGAGAAACTAATCCATTTGAGAAAGGATTGGGTGTTGAACCATGTACAATTTAATCCTGTAATTAATTATGGATGCTTTGACACATCGCTTGGAGGCCTGGCATGCTTAAGTACATGCTGGAAGACTTAGTTGAGAGGAAGGAACTTTAGGGTCCAAATGCTCTCCACGCCGGCAGCCCTGCTGACCCCTGCCAGGGCAGGGCCGCTGCCTGCGAGTGCCTTGCTTCCCTTAGTGTCCATGTCCTCCGCCTTCCTTCGTGCATGACGGATTTTACATTCAGAGAGGTCATAAGCCCAACACTACAGGGCTGGGGGTTTTGCTTGCATAATCTTATTACAGGAAGAAAATCTTTTGCCAATGGGAAGAGGGCCAAGAGGTGGGAAGAGGTGGGGGGATATAAAGAGCCTCTGGGAGCTTCGGGTCCGCATCAGCGCCCACGGTGCATGCGATCACTGTGTACTGCAACTGTGGACGGAGAAAAACAAAATGCTGAAAATGTCTTAGTCCTTGTATTAACCAAGCGTGAACCTTTGCACTACGTGTGGAGGGGAGGGGTGGTCTTGAGCTACCTGTGGTGTTATTTCCTGGCGAACTTCCTTGGTGATGTCTTAGTGGGCAGATTGACAGATAAGTAACTGGCTCAGGCTTCTTCCCTGAGAATCTGTTTGTACACCTTCATTTTTACGGGGAAGTTTTGCTGAGTCTGGGTTCCAGCCACCCCCATGACTCCCCTCCCCGCCCCTTGACCGTGCTCTCAGCTCCCCGCAGGGCTATCTCCTATCTGTGTGGTCTGTCCTTCCAGGCTGCTGCTTCTGGGATTTTCTCCTTGTTTTTGGATGTGAGCTATTTGACTGCGTGCGGAGCCCTCCGTGCCCAGGGTTTGCTGAGCATCTCAAGCCCACAGATTAACGATTCCCTTCGAAGTTTGGGCGGCCTCAGCCAACGTGTCCCTCACGGTCCCGCTCTGCCTTTCTCCTTTCTCTTCCTTTCCTCTCCAGGGCTCTGTTACCCAAATGCTGGTGCGGCTGAGGTGGGTCTTCTTCAGGTCCTCGGCTCCTCTTGCTCCACCTTCTCTCTCTTCAGCCCGAATGCTTTCTGCTGCACATCTGCAGATCTACCAGCGCCGGTGCTGCCCCCTACCTGCCATGAGGCCCGCTAGTAGCCTTGCTTATTTCTGGTGTGGTATATAGCAACTCCAGAATGCCCAGTGGCTTCTTTCTACAGTCTTTATATTCTTTCATTGGGATCCTAGTGCAGAGTCGTTGTCATAAGGTTTCCCTTTTAATTCTGTAGCCATAATGTCTTACTTCTTCTTTCTTATTTCTTGGACAAAATACCCAACACCCAGAACCAAGAAAGGAAGGGTGTATTTAGCTCGCAGTCTGTGGAGGTTTCAGCCCATACCCAGCTGGCTCCGAGGCAGAGCAGCACACGGCAGAGGGCAGCCGTTCATGGCTCTGGAAGACATCGAAGACCAAAGGGAGGAGCAGCAGAGTGCCAGCCTCTCTCCCTTCCTTGTATGGCATGCAGGCTGCCTGCCCCAGAGACCCACAGTCCCTGTTTGGAGCATAAATCAATCACAAACTCTGGAAACCGCCCCCTGGCTGCACGAGGTTTTGGGGGCGCATCTAGGCACCAGCCGTAGTGCGCAGTTTCAATCCCTTGAACATATTTATCATGTTTTGCATTCCTGTGTATGCAACGCCTGGGCCTTTAGCGCCAGCTGTCACCAGTGACATTTACCCGTAGGACGCGGCACACTCTGGTTCTGTACATTCTCATCGGTTTCTTCAGAAATTAGTTTGGGGGATAGATTGAAAGACTTTGGGATTTCAATCCCAGAAGTTGTCCTTTCGTTACTGCTGCAGCTCTGTTCTCTGTTTTGTGAGCTGCCTGGGCTCCGTCTACAGAATCTGTCGCCCCTGCGCATGTGCACATCGGTGTCTCCGTCACTCGTCTTCAGTCCACAGTTTTCGTTTCCTCCTGCCTTCCTCCTGGGTGTCCAGCTTCGCCCACAGCTGCTCCACCATGGATGAGGCTGAGCCCACTGTCAAACAGCCCCAGCCCAGGAGGACTCCCCATTTTGCTAGAGTCTGTGCGCCTGGGCAGGGAGGGCCCTAGGGAGAACTGGGGTCTGGTCAGGAGAGGCAGTCATGGTGGGGTGACCCGGAAGGGTTGATCTCCCTCTCGCCACTTCCCGTCACTCGTCACTTCCTGTCACTCGTCACTTCCCGTGGCTCGCCACTTCCTGTCTCCCATGCCGTGCTGTGAGTAGCTTTTTGCTCCTCAGCGCTGCTGCCAGGTAACCCGGCCTTGGAGCCAGAGGACAGTGGTCTGTGAAGCCGAATCAGCCAGCGTCTCCTCCTTTAGGCTGGGGGCGTCAGGTATTTTTGTCTCAGTGATGAGGAGAGTGGCAACTCTGCCATCTTTGGGCTGTAAATTATTTGGGGTTATAAAATAGGAAATCTGCCTGTATGTTAATTCAGTAACTGGAGATTTAGGATGCGTCCTTATTTTAAAGAATTAATCAAACTATTTGATTTTCTCGAAGTCACTGTGCCCATCCCTGCCCCACTCTGATTCTTACAGGAGCATCCAATCCTGGGACAACCCTTTTTTGTACTTCATCCTTGCAAGACTTCTGAATTCATGGCTCCAGTATTAAAGAATTCCCAGAAAATCAATAGGTAAGAAACACCTTCAAGATACATGGGCCTCTCCTCTGATTTTAGAAGTGTAAATCTTTTTATGTGACTCTAAAAACTAGTCTGAAGAAGAAATATTCTTTGTAATAATAATAATGGCTAACACGTATTGATTTTTACTGTGTGCTAGGCATTGTTCTGAGAGTTTTAGATATATTAGCACAGTGGATTTTTATAGCATCCTATGAGCCAGGTACCATTTTTTACCCCGTTTACAGAACAGAAAGCAATAGCAGGGAGGAGTTAGGCCACACAGTTAGGAGGTGGACCTGGGCCTGGCATCCAAGCAAATTCGTCTCAGCGCCCTGCTCCTAACCACTGCGCTCTGAACCTTCACGGTGCCAGAGCTTCCATGCAGAGGCTCGTCTGGAGCCCGGAGCCCGTCATGCCCTGCAGTGCCTTAGGAAGGACTCCTCTCGTTCTCTGTGGTCCTCAGCTCCTTGTCCAGTAATGCATCTGGGGTCCAGATGCGGAGCTTCCAGGGTGGTGCAGCCCTGAAGAAAGGCTCAGTCTGTGCCTGCTGACGGCGGAGGGGTTTCCACCGTTCACCCGAAAGCTACGAGAGAAGCACTAATAGCGCCTGTACCCCTTCCTTCCCAGGAACGTCAACTACATCACAGCCTGGCTGAGCGTCGTGGGGCCGGTCGTGGGGCTGACGCTGCCTCTGAGTTATGCCAAAGTCCCCTCTCAGGATGAAGAAGGTGTCCACTGACAAGGTGAAGCGCGGCGTGGGTGTCACGCTTTGCTGCGGAACGATCTCTGTGTGTGCGCGGCACACAGCTTCGTCCCCGCCGCATGGCGAGTTTGCTTTTGTCGTCCCGGGGCTGAACTCTGGTTTGTTCCTTACTGTGCCCGCAGTGCCCCGCGAGTTACCTAGGAGGCCTTCCACTGGATGGTTTCATTTTAGTGCCAGCGTTCTTGAAATAAGTCTTTGTTGCTCAGTTAACCACTTTTATCTCTTGGCTTTTGTTTCATTCTTGTTCTCAGATTCTTCTGCTCAGCTTAGCAGTTGCAGCAGGAAGAAGCCCGAGCTTACCTGGCCAGCCGGGGGCTCTGGCGAGACCAGCGCTGTGCACATTTTCGGCCGCCTAGAGCCTACATGGGTTGTTTCCCCTGGGAAGACAATGCCTGCAGTGCCTGACATGTGATATATGGAATGTTTAGAAGAGAACCGTCAGAGATACAAAACACTCTAAGTGACAAGAAACCACGCCTGACTCAGTACTTCTGTAAATACGGGCGCCGTTCGGATGCTCACAGGCCATTCTTTTCTGAGCAAATCTCGCCACACTCCTTCTCCTGATACGGAAAATGATGGAAGACACGTACCAGTGTGTTCATTTTAATGTAAGATGCGTGCAAATTGAGATAGTGAATTAGCCCGCCCCTGGGTACCCACAGCGGCCCCTGCCTACCGTCCCAGCATGTTGGGAGGCAGAGGCAGGATCACAAGTTGGCGTCCTCCCTGGTCAACTTCCAAGGCCCTGCTTTGAGATGGAAAATAAGCAATGGAGATGGAGCCATGAGCTCCAGCCCAGTACCAGAAGGAACAGAATTTACACGGGCCTGAAACTGGTGTTATAGGCATGGCCTAGCTCTAATTGTATTCCCACAGCCAAACTCAGGGACAATAAGTTCTCTCTACTTCTGTTTTTCTTCACACTAGTGTGTGCGTACAGATAGACATACAAAATAAAGGTAAAACAAACTGTTTTGAGGTAATGTATTTTAGAAGTTAAGTATGACATGGTGATTAAGAAGTTTAAAAGCCATAGGAAATATTTAAATATTACAAATTCCTTTTACGGATGCTAATAAAACAGTGGTCATCCCCCACCACCACCACCCCCGGCTGAACCCACAGCTCTCCTGGACCACAGTTCTGTGGAAATGTGGGAATCCACAAAACTGTCCTCACCTTTAAACACAGAATAAGAAGCTGCCTCTCAGGACCGCTGGGCCACAGGGGCCCATCAACGTGAGAGAAAGGTGTGTGGGGAAGACCTTCCCTGAATGTTCACCTGTCCTACATGGTGGACACTCAGTCTCCACTGTACTCTCCCAGGGGCCGGCATGGGAAAGGTCTGACTAGAGCCATCCTGCTCAGTGGAGGATGCAGAAGTTAGAGTCCTCTGAGCTACAAGGGCCTGGGCACCTCCAGAAGCAGCTGTGGGTGTCCTGAGGGTCTGGGTGTCCCGAGGTCCTGGGGGGGACAACATTCGTGCATTGTCACAGCGGAAACCCAACACCGCCATGTCCATTGGCTTCAGTAGCAGCGGCAGCAGCAGCAGGCAGAGCGTCCCCTGGGCACCGCTGGACAGAGGCTGCAGCCTGCCCCGCCCACACCTGTGCCTGGGCAGGACCAGTCCCTTTCCTTCCTAGCTAGCTATCATCAGCAGAAACACCTGATGTCCCCAGGGTGGCCAGGGGTGTTCAGGGGCAGCTGGGGTTGCAAGGACAGGGCGAGGGCCCCCGCTGACCCCACAGGTCCAGCCAGGGCACAGGGTGGGCTCAGCGTGCACGGGCGGAAGAGGGTGAACCCAAGCTGCTGGGAAGGCGTAAGGGGAATTGAAAGTGCGGAGCTGCGCACATCCACGCCAGCGGGAGAGCTGCTCGCGCGCTTGCCAGGCCCTGGGATTCGCAGCTGAGCGTCTTCTCCACTCCTGCCCGGGGCTTCCCCTCTCTCCCCGCAGCGCACACACAGGCTTCTCAGCGGCTCGTTCCTCTAGCCCTGTCATTTCTGGGGCAAACTACACACAGAAATGTAACTAACGTGCCACCCCAAAGCGGCATTCGCCTGGAAATGCTGAGTACCCTTTGCCAACAGAGTCTTAGGTAGTAGATTCTTATCTGGGACCAGTTTTGTTTTACTTGAAAATGAAAACGAAAAAGAAAAAGAAATATCCCTGTTTGATGAAGGCCTAAAACTTCATCAGTTTTATTGGTGGCTGCACCAACAGCCCCACTTGTGGGTTCCAGGGCCCCCAGAGACGCTGACCCCTTGGGCAGTCCCACACCTGGCATCTTTTATTTAAAAGTTTTTCTGTGTGTGGTGGATAAAAAAATTTCCAGTTTTAAAAAAAGCTGTTCTTCTCACAGGCCAAGGCTCATGGGGAATCTGGGTTGTCCCAACCCTGGGCCCCAGGCGACAGCGTAGGGCACCTCCTATGCCCGCACTCAGGGCCCTCGCTGTCCTGCAGAGTGCCCTGGCCTGTGCCCACGGGGAGCTCCTGCCTGCACAGCGACACTGGCCACCTGGGCTGGCCCCGCCTGCCATCCTTACAGACTCTAAAATGACACCCATGACAAAACGTATGTCCTAATGGTGCACAAATGCCACCACGGGATGGACACAGAGAACAGCGGCCTCGCTCTGGGGGTGGGGACTCGCCGCCCCATCCCCCACCCCCATGCCTCACGCTAATAAGCCTGTTGTCGTACTCTCCGCACAGCTCTGACCCAATTATTCTCACGCGGTCTTGAGGTGCTGTATTTCCCACGCTGGCCTGGAACTCACTGCGATCCTTCTGCCTCAGCCTCCCCAGGGCTGGGATGACCGGCCTGCGCCACCACGCTGGGCTCCCTTCTACACAAAGCCATCGCTGGCCCCACTGGCCAGCTGCCTGTTACCGTACCCAGTCATCATGAGCCTGAAACTGTCCCTCCTCCACTCTGGACTCCAGAGTTTCACAGGCGACCATGTTAGAAATCCCCGGGCGCACGCATGTGCATGGGAGTTGTTGCCTGGGCTCTGGCTGCCTCGCAGCAGGAGGTTGGGAAAGCAAAGCCACCCCTGCCCCTGTCGCCTGACCTGACCTTAGATCCAGAGAGAAAATAGCCCACCGGGAGTTCCTACACCTCGTTATTCTCCCAGGACAGAGTCAGGGCTGCCCAGTGCTGGAGAACGCTCGGGGGCGCACGCTCCGCGCCTCGCGGCCCCCCTTCCAGGGGGCTTGCAATCACGACAACCTCTGAGCCGAGGCTGTGGATGTTCCTGCAGAGACCGACCCACCCTCCACAGCAAATGCACACTCTTGGACACGTGCTGTGGGTGCACAGGTCCAGGCCGGGTGGACTGGCACCAGGGTGACCTTAGAGGTGGCACGGACTGCAGCAGGGCCCACACAGGTGCGTGGCCATGCAGAACTTAGCATCCCGCAGGGCACAGCAGGAAGCTCATTCAAGTTCAGTCGTCTTCCGGCTCAGGACTGGTGCTCTGTCAGAGAGCACAGTGCACTACACACTGTGATAAGAGGGCTGTTATTTTGTAAAACAGTGGCTCCAGCGACGGTGGTCATCCCATAATACTGGGGACGTGTTATTTTTTGTCTTTTTGAGACAGGGTCTTGTTATGCAGTTCAGGCTGGTCTCGAGCTCACACTGATCCTCCTGCCTCAGCCTCCCAAGTGCAGGGACTACAGGCATGCGCCACCACACCGGGCTGGGAACGTGTTCTGAGAAATAACTGCTGCTCTGTGGACACAGCAGCGTCCCAACCCAAACCCAGGTGGCATGGCCCTGCACACCGGGCTGGAGGTGTACACCCTCATCTGTGTGGCCTGTCCAGGGAGGAAATGAGACGCACAGCGTGACCGTTACGCAGTATGTGCGTGCGTACGTGTGTGAACCGCACCTGTGCACGAGTTGGTGCCCTAACGACGCACCGCATCAGCCCGCCTAGGGTCCTCCCCCACCCCGGGCACACTTGCCTCGTCCTCCTTGCCGTGTTCCGCAGCAGCTCTGGAAGTCCTGTCTCCCAGGGTCGTTCACTGTCTTTCCTGGCTGCCGCCTGTCCTGAATCTATTCAAAACATTTCCCATCCATGGTCGTTTGACACTGGGGAAGAGCCGCAGTCTCGTGGGTCCGATCCAGAGGCTGAGAACACACTGTCGTGTTTGCGTGAGCCTGCTTCTCCCTTGGATGGCGCCTGGCAGCAGCACTCACTACATTTTTGATCACACCTCATAAAGCCAGTCAGGAACTGACAGCAGGACTCGCAGGGCTGCTGCGGTGTGTGCGGAGGAGGGTGGGGCCAGCGCGTGTGAAGCCGCGGAGGACCTAGCGAGGGTGCCGCAGGGTGTCTTCCACTGTAATAAATACTTACATTTACACATTCACCACCTCTTCTGCTCACTTCTGCCCCATGAAACCTGCCTGTGTAGGTGTGCACACACACACACTGTGTGTGCAAGGGCTGCACGGTGCCAGGCAGAGATCTAAGCCCTGCTGTAGGACCAGCTCCTGGGGAGGCCGAGGCCTCCCTTCTCTCCCGTTTTCCCAGCCTCAGGTGCTGAGGGCTTGCTCATCCAGAGGAAGGACGGATCCTCGCTCCGCAGCCGATACTGGCTGCTTCTATGGGCAGATGCGCCTCTGAGACGGCTCTGGGGCTTTCTGTAAGATATCTGTAGAGTTGCTTCACACTGTTATTCTTAGATTTGTTAGTGTTGTTCTGGGGGCAGGGAGACAGCTAAGCAGCATGAGTACCCGTATGGCAAGCGCAAGGTCCTGAGTTCAATCCCTGGTACCATAAAAACAAACAAACAAATATATAAATATTAAACCTGTTAGTGTTAAGGCAGTGCTGTAATGTCAAGCCCTTTCCTGTTGTCAGTAGCGACATCTAGTGGTCCTGTCCTGAGCATCCTGTATTCTAGACCCTCAGGGATTTTAGAGATCCAGTCCCAATTCCTAAATTATTAAAAATGAACTCAAAATTCACATGTATTATATTCAAACTGATGCCACATAAGAAAACCTGCAGCTCCTCTGGCCCCTATTCCACAGACAGCACACACAGTCGTGCGTTCCTTCTGGGGAAGCATCCCTCTATCCTTTGAGAAGTCTGTCTGATGGAAGCTGCAGGACAGGATGAGCGATCTCCGATCTCCCGGGACTCCTCCTGCCGCAGGTTCGGAGGCAGTCTCCAGCCCTTTCCAGGTAATGAGAGAAGATGGTAAACCCGGTGCACTGCGTCGCCACCCAGAGGGAGGATTTCGGTCTTCATGCGTTGACATGGGCTGTCGTGGTTTACTTCTAGATGTTCCCCCAGAGCCTCATGCAGTCTTAGGGTGGTGGGCTCCTCAACAGTGCTGAGCCTAGAGTTTGTGTCGGTCTGCGATCCAGTCCTGGGATTAAGGGCGTGAGCCCCACCTGCCCTAGGCCGGGTCGCCCCCATGCAGCACAAGGGATGGAGAGAGATATGTGCCTTCCCCGGCTTGCTTTTGCTGTCTTCTGCTGCCGTGAACGGCCACCCCTCTGCCATTGCCACCCTGCTCTGGAGCCAGCCAGCTATGGACTGGACGTCTATCAACTGTGAACTAAATAAACCTTTCCTCCCTCAATGCTGTGTGTCAAGTATTTTTGTCTCAGCAACGAGAGAAAGCTAACACATGGGCCAATCTCATGAACACACGACCGAGTTAGACAGAGACTAAAGTCTAGACGCCAGCTGCAGGCTGCGGTTTGAATGTGTCTCCCGAAAAGCATATGTTGAAAGTGAGTCACCTGCAACACAGTCCGGGGAGGGCAGACTGCACTCACGGGGGCTGAAGCTCCTTTCCGGGCCGCTGTCTCGCTCTCACCCACCTGCTGCCCCCTCCCCACCCCCGCCCCCACCCAGGAAAGCCTCCCAAAGCTATGCTGCTGAGCCTGGACTCCAGACTCGAGAACCTGTTGTTCCATGACATGTGCATGCATGATGAGTAGTCTATACACAAGGTATAATTGCGTTATGTAACATGTTTTACATAAAATATGTGTGTTACATGTTTTGAAAAAAATATATATATATACAGTCTTAGTTACTTTTCTCTTGTTGCTGGGACAAATGCCCGACAAATGCCCAACGTCCAAAATAAAGGGAGGATGGGGCCTGGTGGGATGGCTCAGTGGTCTAAAGCACCTGCTTGGAGGTTTGGGCGGCTTCAGGGACCGCGGTTCGATCCCCGGCACCACATGCTGCACCAGCCCTGCCCTCGGGTAGGGCTGAGCTGGCCATAAAAAATGAGCGAATAAAACAAACAAAGGTTCTGAAACAAGAAAAAAAATAAATAAAAATTTAAAAAAATTTTTTTTTAAAAATGAAGGGAGGAAAGGCTTATTTAGCTCATAGTTACTGGAGGTTTCAGTCCATACT
Source organism: Myocastor coypus (assembly GCA_004027025.1). Lineage (NCBI taxonomy): Eukaryota > Metazoa > Chordata > Mammalia > Rodentia > Myocastoridae > Myocastor > Myocastor coypus. Next base: position 26,329 of record PVJA010007229.1, on the reverse strand, counting down.
CTGCTGGATCCAAGGCGGAGAGGCACGTGGCAGACAGCAGCAGCTCATGGCGGTGGAACAGCAACAATGGCGACAGAGGCAACGGACCAAGCAGAGCAGCAGACAGCAACAGCGCAAGTCTGTCTCTCTGTCGCTCTTTATATCACATTCAGGCTCTCTGCCTCAGCCTATCCGCCTTAGGCTACACCCATAATCTCAGAGGTACTCAGACCATAATCCCAGCACTACTAAAACACATAATCCCAGGGATCATGAATCAAGTCTCAAACTCTAGAAGTTCCCACCCCATAACTGCATGAGGCTTTCAGGGGACAACTAGACATAAACCATAACATATCTGTCTATCCATCTATCTATCTATCTATCTATCTATCTATCTATCTATCTATCTGTGCATGTGTGGTATTGTAGCACTGAGTGGTGGCCCTGGCCTCCTGTTCATTCTGTCTCAGTGCCAAGTGCACTGTGCAGTGACATCAGACAGACCAGGACGCTGTGTGCGGCATGCTGCTACCCCAACACCAACTGCTGCTTCCACCTGTCTCTGTCTGTGCCACCCCCATGCAGACAGGAAACGCAGGAGGAAGCGCCCCGGCCAGAAGAGGGTCCCCCAACAGAGGCTGCAGAGGGAGGACTTGGGTGGGAAGGGTCGAAGAGGTGAGCTCTCCTCACAAAGCTGCAGGGATCTACGAAGATCACCCAGAGGAACCGCAGCTGAAGTGGGGGTGGGTTTCCTCACGCTTGCCTGAGTGGCATGGTAGGAGCCTTCTGTGTCCCGCTGCCTTTCCCCTTGTGACCACTCTCCTCATGGGCAGTTGGCACGTGGGCACCGGCAGCCTCCTTCCTTTTAGCCACTGGCCTCCAGCTCTTGGGCCCCTTGCCAGCTGTGAAAGGCCCGCCTCCAGCCTCCTGCTATCCACCTGCTATTTCTCTTCAGCCTTCTCACACTGGCTTCTCATGCGACAGGCTCCTCTGCGTGTGGCTTTAGACTCTCACTGGTTTGGACTGCAGTGATGCCCACAACACCTCCCCATGTTGTTTGGAAGTACAGTTGAAAACCGACCACATGTTTCCATTGTGTTTCTCACCCCTCCCCATGCAGGGTGGTGTCGTCCACTCGCTGGCCCTTGCTGGCTACAGGGCCAAAGGCAGAGCAGGGATGCAGGGCTCAGGGGGTTCCCGAGGCCCTGGATGCCAAGAGCTTTCAGGCTGTTGTGCTCTGAGCACTCTCTTTGTGTCTCTCTAGGTTCCCTGTCACTAAGGGAATTAAGGGCCGAGCTCCTTGCTAACCTGTCCACCAGTGGGTCTGCACCAACCTACGTACCCAGCGGCGGTCTGTGCCTTGACACGCCCTTCAGTGTTTGAAAATAGTTGTTTTACTTTGCTTTTAGTATAGAACTGAATATTACCCATCTTGTCTTACTGAAGTTTCCATGGATTCTCTGCTTTGTCGCTTCTCGGAGTGTTAACTACTTCTCGGATGCTCAGTGTTGTTTTCTCTTGGGTGTCACTTGACAGCTTCTAGGCCTTCAGCCTGCTACTGCCATGGCCAGTGGCTCATCAACTCATTCTGGTTCAGCCACATGGGTATGGCAGCTACATGGTAGGGAAAATGTTATCTGAAAGATTATTAAGGAAAATTCCAGATATTCACAAAAGCAGAGACAGTGGTGGCCCACACCACCAATTGCCCAGAAGCCAGCGCTGACAGTCACCAAGGTTTCTCCCCATTTCATTTGACCCTTCCTTGCTTTCTTGGCTCCAATACTTCGGGGCAAAGCACAGGTGGTGCATCCTTTGTGTCCCACGGTGCAGCCTGGGCTCTTTCCTGGGTCAGCTGCAGCTCATTTCCTCTATTGCCAGCTGTCAGACAAAGCCTTGCAGCGTGGTCCCTGCCCTTTCGACTCTGGGGTATGCCCTGCTCATGGTCCCAGTCCCTGCTGGTCAGGGTGCTGGGGAACTGTCCTCTGCAATGACCGTAAAGGGGCCAGTGGGTACACTCAGCAGCATACAGAGGCGCATTGTTATGGCTGACGTCTAGTTGTCCCCCCAAAGCCTCCTGCGGTCATGTCATGGGGCGGGGACTTCTATAGATTGAGACTTGACTCATGAGTCACTGGGATTGTGTGATTTAGTACTGATCTAGAGTTTGAGACTTGATCCATGGTCCCTGGGATTATGTGTTTTAAGTACTTCTGGGATGATGGGTGTAGCCTAAGGCTAAAGCAGAGAGCCTGAATGTAATATAAAGAGAGACAGACTAAAGCTGTTGCTCTTTGCTCTCGTTTGTTCTATTGCCTCTGTCGCTATTCTTGCTGATCCACCACCATGAACTGCTGCTCTCTGCCATGTGCCTCTGCCTTGGAGCCAGCTGAATATGGACCGAAACCTCTAGTAACTGTGAGCAAAATAAACCTTTCCTTCCTTCATTTTGGGTGTTGAGTATTTGTCCCAGCAGTGAGAGAGAAGTAACTAAGACATGCATTCTAGGGGCCCTGAGGACCAACCACTCCATGGCTGCTGCTTTCCCCTAAAGGGCCCTGTGCTGGAAGCTTGGCTGCAGCACGTGGGCTGGGGTGGGGCAGGCTAGGGGCAAAGTCCTGGTGCGGCCTAACTCCATCCAGGGCAGCTCTCTGATGAGCACATGAATGCTCTCTGCCTGCGTTAGAACCCTGGGGCCAGAGCAGGCTGAGCTGTGAAAAGTCAGTCTTGCATCTCCCAGAGTGCCTTTTCTGTGTGTCCCTGTCCCCTCAAACTTTGCCTCAGAGGCCAGGCCAGACCCGAGCAGGTTCCTGTTCTGGTGCTGGGCTCTGAGCTTCAGAACTGTGCGTGGAATGTAGCGCTTCTCTTAGAATCAGCCCAGGATGGGCTCTCACCCGCAGAACCTCAGCTCAGGCGCATTCCATAAGCAGCTGCACTTAGCTGAGATCATAGGAAAAGCACATGGTGTATGGCCAAGTCTGCTGTCCACAGTACACATTAACCAGTAGCTGGTGTCCCCAAAAAGTGAACAAAATACATGTTCAGAAATCGCCATATGTGTGTTTGTACACATACAAATAAGTAATCAGAAAATCCTGCTTATGATGTCAGGAGGTTTCCAGACCCTTACAGATCCATCTGTGGACAAAGCCTAGAGCAAGAATCTGAGCCACCTCAGGGTGCATGTCTGTAATTCTAGGTACTCAGGGTGCTGAGGCAAGGGGGTTACCAATTCAAAGCCAGCCCAGGAAGCTTCGTTAATAAAAGGGCCAGAGCTAGGACTCAGTGGTAGTGTCTCCCTAGAATACAGCAGCCCTGAATTCAGGCCCTAGCACAGAATGTCAGGGAACTGGGGTGGGAGAGAAAGACACAAAGACAGAAAGATAAATTCCGCCACTAAATCCTGGTCACAAGGGCTTTCTCCCACTACCCGCCACCCCAGCCCCATACACTGTGGCAGGCAGCTGAAGCTGGAGCTTGTTCACGTTCGGGGCTGACATAAGGCCAGTTAGAGAGCCAAGAGAGCCTAGGGCTAGCCCCACAAGTGAGCTGCTCCAGCTCTGAGAGCACAGGGGGCCGAGGCCAGCCAAGCCAGCAGGTGGCTAGGCCGACGGGCATCACACATCGCCAACCTGCAGAACAGACTTGCTCCATCTGACCCCAGCTTTCTTGTTCCTGACCCTTGTCTCTATTTCTTCGTCCTCCACCATCCTGAGAAATTGGAGAGCTGTGCCGGGCAAGGCAATACACAGCACACGAGGTGAGAGAAAGAGAGGTTCAGTGACAGAGGCGATGTGCCTCGTCAGAAACGGAAGGCAATGTGTCAGATACATAAAGACTAAAGCCAGCCATTAACCTGCAAGATGGCGAAGCCTAGAGACGCTTGTGGCCTGTTAGCACACCTAGGAAAGGGAGAGTGATCCCCGTCACTCGCACACACAGGTGTGCACACCGAAGAACAGGGCACTTGAGGCTGTCAGGCTTCATAGGAAGATGATCTTTATTACAAACTCACAGCCAGGGATACGCCTCAGGCACAGCGCCTGCCTGGCAAGTGTGAGTCCTAGTTCCAAAATTAAATAAATGACAATAAAGTGGGCAAATTCATAAAGCTGTCAGGAGAGAAAGATGGAACAAGGTGTTGCACGTCATATCACTGTGTCCAAAGCAGATGTTAGTGGGCGAGAGATGCTTTCGTAGTAGCAGTTCTTTCAGCTGTAATTGAAACAAAGCACGATTTAAAGTGTGCCTTGCCCGGCTCAACTTGTCCAGATTTAAACATCAGCTCTCTGTATTCATCGGCATGCAAATACAATATGCACGGGCAGAGGGCTGCCGGGTGGTGGGGACAGCAGCCGCTCCTGCCTAGAGGGGCCCATCTCCCTGGCTGGCATTGCTGCTGAAGGCACAGGTCAGGCACCACACACAGAAGGCACGAGTGACCCTCCAGTGCAGTGATGGCTGTGTGTGTCACATCTGGAAAAAGCAGCCGTTGCTCACGGTCATTCTAAGAAATGACAGTTATGAAGAAAACATTTCATTGTTGAGTGTTGCTGTTTGGCTCTAGACCTCTTGCATTGACATTACCATGGCAACCAGTGAGCTTTGAATCTCCTCCTTTTCCTTATAAACTCACACACACGCACACACACGTACCCACACACACTCACAAATCACTTTACCAGAGAAGGACAGAGATTGTCCTAGAAACTAGAGCCAGACAGGGTAGAGATCATTAGCTGGTGGTGACTCTTACGGTGACTTATAATATCTTGATCTCTTTTCTTGACTTTGTGCAAGATTAGTGTGAGCTACTGAGCGCCTCCAAGCTGACTCCAAGAGTATTTCTGATGCACACACGACCCTCGCAAGCAAAGGACACGGGAATTCAGTGTGCAGCACGATACACAAGCACATTTGTGTTACGCTGAAGCAGAACTGTCTCCCAGCTCTATCAAACAAGAGCAAAAAGCCGCATCAACCTGAGGCGTGGCGGTAATCAAAGTCTAAATCCTCCCAGAGCATTGCTATTCCATATTTGGCATTTCAGTGTTTCCATAAAGGCACACCAACGTTTTGCTGATCACACCGCCCCCCTTTTCTTCACAGGACACAGGATAGCCACTTAAGAAATACCCAGCCTACATTCACAGCCAGCACTGGGTGCTGTTTCACAGGTGAGCGACTTCCAGACACAAAGTTTCATTTAAAGGATAACTATTGTATCTCAGCCATGCCAATTACTTGAGCAAATTATTTTTTTAAATATTTAAAATAGAAAGGATGGAGGGGGAAGGAAACATAAAAGAATTAAGATGGTCAGGTAGGCTCACCAATTCCCCACAAGACAGACTTGTGTGAGCTGCAAACATTCTGAGTGGCTAAAGCTTTTCAAGGGCTGCCAGTCTCTAAGGTGGGGTGGTTGTCTAAGGTCAGCGTCCCCACCAGGGTTGGCTGCCTAGAAACTACTTGAGAACTCGTCAGGACAATTTTCCCTGGAAAGCAAGGCTTTTTCCCGTTAGACTGGCATTATCTGTTATCTCACAAATGCCTGGGGAGGGAAATCCAGGACTCAGTGATATTCAGGTTCTTTCTGCTCTACCCCTTTCTGATTTGTTTGAACTTTGCTAGACAAATGGAGTTCACTGATGAATTAACAGACTAGATTATCTACCCCTTCCCAATAGTGTAGAATGCAGACATACAAGGTACAAAGCGCCACAGTTTGTCCTTACCCAGCTCTCCAAATACCTTATACATTGAGTGTACTGGAAAATAGACGTCAACACAGCGAACACTGTGAACAGAAGCACACACCTTGCACGCGCTCACTGACCTTGCCACGCCTTTCCCCTCCTCCTACTTTCCCTACCCCTAGCCTCTCCTGTTTCTTGGTGTAGTATCTGATATTCCATCACGAGTACTGTGTAAAGCCCCCACCACGGGCAACGCAGAACCACGCCACACCATGAAGGCACATGCGCCATGACCCTGCCCCGGCCCCTGCCCATTTTGGGAGAGGGTCTCCTAGGTAGCCCAGGACGGCCTTGGACTTGACTTGCCTGCTTCAGCATCCAGGATGCTGGGCGCTCAGACATGCCAGACTCCTGCCTGTTCTTATTTCCTACTGTGCGCACATCTCTGGCCTGTTGCCAGTCATTTCAAGGTTATACAAATGCAGAAACAGGACGTCACCTTCTTAGATTGGTTTTCTCAGTGAACAATTTTTTTTTTTTAACAGAGGTAATGAGAACATATTTATTGAGAAAGCTTCTGTCCGAGAATATAGCAAGTTTGTTCACGACTAGGCAGTATTTCATTTACAGGTGTCCTAGCTGCCCACTGAACAGGTTGTTCACAGATCTTGGCTACTACAAATGAGGACGAAGACCTAAGGATCAGCTTTTTTGAGTCATCATTTCATGATGTCATAGAAGTCATCTAGCCTTCTTTTGCCCCGGTACTAGGAACTGAACACAAGACCTTGTGCTTGCCAGGCGGGCACTTGCTCTGAGACGTCTCCCTGGCTCTCACTTCACTTTTGCACGTAGCTTAGGTGCTGCTTTCAGTGACTGGACCTCCCTCCCTGCTGGGCCTAGCCAGCCTCCTGTGGCAGTCAAGACAGCAGTCACTGCTACAGCTAGGCAGCAAGTCACACTCAGTGGCCTGCCTTGTCACCGGGTGTTGAAGGTGGTGCCCAGGATCTGCAAGTGGAACTACGGTAAAACTGGCAGCCACCGGGCAGACTGATAGGGAAAGGATGTCCCAGGTATGCTCAGGCGGCCGCTCCTGCGCCTCGAGCTGCATCGTGCAGGCTGATGCCGCTCCCTGTGCGGGTTCCACCACTGCCATTGAGGGTGTTTGCTAGAGGGCAACAGGGCAGGCCCGGGGCCTCCCCCATATAGCAGTGAGGGTCCCAGTCAGTGGGGACTCAGGCAATACCAACTGTCCAGCTTTAGTGCTTGGAAGAGAAACCAGAGCCTTTCCACCCTGTGCTGGATAGGTGGAGTCAGTTGAGGGCCACAGGGTGTAGACACCAACCCAGGTGGGTTCTGCTAGGGCAAAGCCAGGGAGAGCTGGACAAAGGTCTCCCCACAGAAAACAAAGTATCCTCACAGCCACCTGACTGCCTAAGCTAAGCTCTCACCAGAGCACATTAACCATTTACTAATGGAATCAACAGAAGGTTCTCATATCACTAAAACTAGAAAGGGCATTGTTTTTACCAAGTACTGGAATATTTGTGGGCAGCACAAGGCCCACTGCCACCTTGACAATTTCTGAAATACACGTCTAATCACTTTCCCAGCTTTTACTCTGCCTTCTGCCTTAGAAGCATCGTTTCTGATGAGCCTTACGTCACATGGTGAGTACCCAGCCTTCCCAGCTTTAGCTTTTCCTCTGTGCCTCTCCCTGCTGGGCAGGCAGCTCCACCAACTACGCCCTGCACGGCCTGCCCACTTGAAATAAGCTAAGCACTCAGTGATCCCACAGGGAACAATCTGAGGAAATGGCTACTTTCAAAAGGTGGGTTCAAGAACACATATATCCAAGGCTACCCAGGCCTACACACTCCTGCTTAATGTAACGTGAGACCTGCAGGAGGAGAAACTGTTCTAAAACTAAATAGGGGCTAAGGAGGTAGCTCAGAGGCATAAGCACTCGCCTGGAAGGCACAAGGACCAATTTGACCTCTTGCCCTGCATGCAGTGTTGGAACTAGGTGTGGTGGCACACCGGTAACCCCAGCACTTAGGAGGATCTCAGCAAGTCTGAGACCAGCCTGGGGCTGCAGAAGTAAGCACAAGGCCAGACTGAACTGCTTAGCAAGATCCTGGTGCAGCATGCCTGCCTGCAATCCCAGCCCTTGGCAGGCCGCTGCAGAAGGATCGGTTGGAGTTTGAGGCTAATCTTAACTGCACAGTGAAAAATACATTAAAATATTGTACATTTATTCCAGACTTCTACACTTTAAGTGGAATGAGAGGACCATTGCTAATTCCAATACTGAATTATGGGTTCTTCCTGCCTCCTAAGAACAGTACATGATAAAGCACACAACCGCACCTACTTAGCAAGGGACGAAATAAAATACTGAACATTTTTGCAATATGAAAATTTATTACTAATGTGTTTTCATCAGCAAAATTTATGATCTTGGTCTTTCCTTCTTGCCTTTGTAGAGAGCCAGAAGAGAGACATTGGCTACCTTAACAACCTTAAAGCGGACTCCAGGGATGTCACCAACAGCATGACCTTTTCGACCAAATCCAGCAACCAGAACTTCATCGTTTTCCTGAAATAAAAAAATAAAAGTTGTATTTCTAGCATCAGTGGCAGCCACACACACACACACACACAAAAGCATGCCTTATTCACATAAAGAAACTCCCATTTATCATAAAAACACAATGAAACCAACCCCAGTGTGAACCCCAGAAGCCAACCTCGCTGGAAACACTCACCTCAATGAAGTTCAAGCACCCGTCATTGGGGACAAAAGCTGTGATCTTCTTGCCGTTCTTGATCAGCTGCACTCTGACGCACTTCCGGATGGCAGAGTTGGGCTGCTTGGCTTCAACCCCTCTGAAATGTGAACACAGAGCCGTCAGTTGGCTTGGCTTCGTAGAAAGGGACAGACATTGTGTGTAGAACTGAAAACCGCTCCTATCCGCCCACTCAAGTCCAAATCAAACCCTTGGTTTCAATCAAGTTTTCCCTTGACAGTCATTATCACAACAGTGGACCACGTTAGTCTCTTCCCTGCTGTACAGATATTTGAGCTACTTAAAGGGTTACAGCTAAGGTGTCCAGATTCAAATTACAGCCGGGCCCTAAGACGTGATGGAACCACATGACATCACCAATTTTTAAAGCTAAAACTCACGCACCAGAGCATGTCCATATAGCTCAACACCAGTGCTGTGACCTTAGATATGTCACCTCTCAAGTTTTCTCAAACAAAACCACGACTTGACCACAGCAAAGGCATCTGCCTGCGACCGTTCCCACACAGCAAATTTGCTGTTTATGCCCTTGACGCCTTTTCTCATTCTGGCGAGGTGAGCTCTGAACGCCAATTTTATCAACTCTCAGATACAAATGGCACTTTGCAACCTTGGCTCTGAGATGCCCAACGGTACTACTGACCCTTTTCAAAGCAGAGTAAACTTAAGCCAGACACTGTGGTACAAATGAGAAGGCCTTGAATTCTAGGAAGCTGAGACAGGATCGTGCGTTCAAATCCCAAGAGGATAACTTAGAGAGATGGTTCGTCAAAGAAAAGGCAAGGCGAGCGCCCTGGGTCCGATCCCCAGCGTGGAAATACATAGACAGTACCCGCCTAAAAGTTCATTAGTGAAATAACCAGGAAGCAACCTCGGCCCCTCACTTACACTTTTTCCAGCACGATCCCCTTTGCATGGGAAGCACCCCCGAAGGGGTTGGCCTTCAGAGCTGTGCCCAGATGGGCCTTCTTGTACTGCTTGTCGTGCCACTTCTGGTCTCGCCGGTGACTGCGGAGCTTCCGGGCAGTACGGAGGCCGCGACACTTGCCTAGGAAAACAAATCCACTGCAGCTGCTGCACCTCCGACGCCTCAGGCCGCTGACTCCGGGTCACGCTGCCTCCGAGGCCCGGCACCAGCGACCACAGCCCCCACGCAGGGCTCGCGACGCGGGTGCTGGAGACCGGGCCCGCTCCGAGGCCCGGCGTCCGCGTGCGCTCTCCGCGTGGTCTCCCTGCCCCCATGCGCCAGCCTCCTCGTGCAGTCCGCTCCCTGCCCCAGCCCCAGGCGCCTGCCGGCTCCTGGGACTCCCGAGGCCGCACGTAGCCCTCCCGAGCATGGCGCCGCATAGCTCACCCATCTTGCTGGTGCGAGGGCCCGAGCGAAAGAACGAGACGGCGCTGGAAGGACCCACAAGTCACCGCGACAGCCCCGCCCCGCGGCGAAGGACCCCGAGGCTGTCTTGCGGCGCCTGTTCCAAGGATGGCGCCTCAATGGAAAACAGTACGCTTGTGCTACTTCTCTGAACCAAAATCTGAGTCTTATTTTATTTGTATAAAATTTAGAGCTGTCCCAGTGGTGTCCTTTTTTCTTTTTAAGGCGAATGCTGGGGACAGGAGAAACGTGAACTACCAGTCCCAGAAGTCTTTGCGCGACACGCTCCACAATTAGGAGCTGTGAGCCGCCCGCGGGCTTCGGGGCGAGGCGGCGGGGAGGTGGAGAGTCGCGGGGGTTGCTGAGGGCGCTGGGGCTCTGCGTCCTTTCCTGTGTGTGGGTATCCAGCCTAGAGTTTGGGAGATTCGGGGCCTTCAGTTACTCGAGCAGGCTGGGTAGCGCGATAAACTGCAGAGTTTAGTGAGACTACGTAGTGTGCAGACCCAGGCTTTGGGGCGGACTGGGCTTTCCAGGAAGAAGCTGCCCTTCCGGCTTGTGCGACCTAGGCGACTAGTGTGCTCAGGTCCTCCATCCCGCCTCTGCTGAGAGGGAAATCAGTCTGGAGGCTTATTTTACAAATACTTTTTAAAGCGTCTTCTGTGTGCACTGGGGGGTATGGCAGCCAACGAGAGTGAGTTTCTGCTGGTGCGAGGCTTAGCCTGATCTAGGGGTGGGCGGATGGGCGGTCCGTTCGGACGTTTCAAGCTAACCAGCAAGCTTCTTTTGCATAGTGCTGAGTGCTGCAGAGAGAACTTTAGAGTAGGTGGTCGTGACTGAGCTACTACTGTGAATGCGGTGAACTGAGAGGCCTCCAGGCCAAGGGCAAGAAAAAAGGCTAAGATGCTGTGTACAGTTCACAGGATCAATGGCAGTGTGCACTGCAAACATGTATAGTTTAAAAAAAAAAAAAAACTTTAAATAAAGTTTACATTTGAGCTGAGAGCCTATAGACAAGTCAGTTAAACTAATTACAAGCCACAGAGCTGGAAATTCGGCAGGAGCAGTGGGGTCCTGCCTGAGGGCTGAGCTGTTCACGTGGGGGACCCCTCTGGGCCACGGTGAGGCCCGCTCCCGCTTGCATTAGTGCCTGGTGTCTGAGTACCTTCGTAAAGTGAGCAAAGGGGTTAACAAAATAGGGTTGATGTTTCCATGGGTTATGGAGCCCAAAGGAGTTAGCTGCGGTGTGACTGAGCCTATGTGTGTCCTGCTGTTAACCGACTGGGAAGTACAGGAAGGGAAAGAGGAGTTCTGTTTTGGGTGCGCTAATTTGGAGAGGCTTATAAGATAGACATCCAGGGAGAGGAGGTGGGTGGATAGATAAGGGACCAGAAGTTCCGCAAAGTCACCACTGGATGAGCAGTGTTGGCCATGAAAGCCCTGAGTAGCATTGTGGAGAGCAATGCCGCCTGAGCCCCCATAGGTGTGGAAGGAAAAACTCGGTATTCACAGAAGCAGGGCAGATGTGGCGGTTTCTAAGAGTTGAGAGAGAGAGGCTTCAGGGGATTCCAGATTTGTTGGCAAAAGGTACATTTTAGGTAGAGGAATAGATTCAAAGGCTCTGTATAACATGCAGACTATGCTTACTAATGGGTCCTATATATGAACATTGCTTTGAATGTTCTTACTCCAAGAAAGTATATGAGGTAACATGTGTTAATTAGCTTAATTTAGCCATACTGTGCTGTATATATATTTGAAAACATCTTGTACCCTAAACATACAGTTATAATTAAGCCCCCTTTTTTTTTTTGGCTTTTCGAGACAGGGTCTCACTGTGCAGTTCCGGCTAGCTTTGAGCTCACTTTTGTAGCCCAGCCTGGTCTCGAACTCGCAGCGATCCTCCTGCCTCAGCCTCCCAAGTGCTGGGATTACAGGCATGAGCCACCACGCCCGGCTAATTAAGCCCTTTTCATAATTTTTTTTTTTTAAGATGAGGCTACACAAAAACATTGTTGGTTCCCAAATTAAATTGGATTGCTGTCTTACATTAAGAACTCAATTCCAGTTAGAGTAAGGGCTGAAATACCAACCGAGAGCCAGGTTTCAAGCTGTGGGTCCCAAGTGTTGTACTGGGCAGCAGAGAGCGGACATCACCCCCCCCCCCCATGGTGCATCAACGGTGACCGTGCCTGCCCCTCCAGCCCCTGGTAGAGAGGAGATGAGAGTCCCAGCTTGTCCTGCGTTGTGTCAGGATGTCTCAGTGGACACTGCAAGGCCGTATTGCTAGAGCTTCTGTAGGAACCTTGCAGAAGTATGCTTGAGTTACATTCTTGTAAGCACTTGAAAATTGATTAATTGCTTTTTACTGTACTGAGGTGGAACCTGGCACTATTTTTTTTTTTTTTAATAGATTCTGGCTCAATTCCTAAGTTGCCCAGGCTGGAATCAAACTTGGCTATCCCCGGCTTCAGCCTTTCAGAGAGCTGGGCTTATGGGTGTGCACCGTAGAGACTTTGTTTTTAAATCGAGTATTATATTTTATGTCTTGATGATTCTGAACTTCCAGCATAATTTCTTTCTGTTGAAATGTCCTCCCGCCTAGGTGAAAGTATGTGATGGGTTCTGGCCCAGGTATGAATTTCTGAATTATGGTGGTCCTGTAACATGGCTGAAACCCGGAAACAACAGCTTGGTCTTCCTAATGATCCCTTCCCCCTCCTCCCCACCCCAGCCCTGGATGCCTTTCCTGTGCACACAAGGGTTTCTCTACAAAGTTTGGGCTCATAGTGATCATCCTGTTTTTCAGTTTCCTGAGCACTGGAATTACAGGCGTGTGCCACCATGCCCAGTCTCAAATCACATCTCAGTGTGACCTGGGGTTGGGACGGCACAGCAGGCCCGGAACCAAACCTCTGGCCCCTACATCTGCACCTGCTGAGCTATCTGGCTGGATGTTGATTTTCTTTATGAAATGGGTTCTCATCCAAAGTCTTGTCCCCTGAGGGCAGGACCATGTCTAACCCACCGCTATTGGTGCTAAATAAAATTTACACAGTGAATGAATAGAACTATCCAGAAATGTCATGTGATGCATTTCCACTTCAGATCTTAGAGCTCTGGTGCCCAGTGCCTCCACTTGTGGGTCGCTACTTCCAGCATTCCACAGGTCTCAGCTGATTGAAAACAAAGACGGAAAGAAGCCCAGCTTTACCTGTTCACTGCCAGTAATCCCAGTGTGTGACCCTTGCTCCTCAAGTTCTCCCTGGAGCCCTACCAATTTCCATTAAATTGACTCCTAAGTTGTTAGGATACTCAATCAAATAGCGCTAAGTGCTTTTCATGTGAATGTTAATGTTTCTTAGTGGAAGTTTCCCTCTGCTCAAGCTGAAACCTAGACAGGACTCTGCCCTTGCATGAATTTGTTCATTCAACAAACCCTGGTGCTGTATTGTGTTCTTTACCAGAACACAAGGTTAAAAAAAACCTCTGGCTTTCAGAATCTCACAGCCCAGCAGTGTGCAGAAGTGTGGACACAAAATGGCAACAGGAAAACCTTTTGGCTGCGTGCGCCTGGTTCCGTGCTGGTGACCTCCCCCGGGAAGGCGGTGCTACCTACCCTCCAGGCAGCAGTGCCTGACGTGGGGGACTGGAGGGCAGGGAGGAGAGCTGGGGATGCTGCAGATCTGTGCTCCAGTCACTTTCCCTGTTGCTGGGTACGCTAGCAGATGCCCACAAGTGAAGGAGGAAACACTTCTTGTCTCAGTTTGCAGAGGTGTGGATCCAAGGCAGTTGACAGCAGCATGGAGGACAGAAAGCAGAGATGGACAGAGAGATGGACAGAGGCAGAGAGGGGTGGACAGACATGAGGAGCAGGAAGGGAGAGAAAACCTGTACCCCTCCCCTAGGAGCCCACCTCTTCCACTCTATTAGCAAGTAGACTAAGCCCTAAGGATCCCATAACCTTCCAAGCACCCTGCCTTTGAGCACAGGAGGCTTAGAAGCTCTGCATGAAGGCTGAACACGGATACGGGCTTTTGCTGTCCGCAGGGCAAAAGCCTTTGCTCCCTGGTTCATTTAATGTGACCAGAGGGCCGTGAAGCAGGAAGAGAAGGAGGGCCAGGGCCAACCTGGTGGACCTGTGTCCCACAGAGAAGAGTTCCCACCCCTGTAAGAAGCTGCAGGGCTCCTCTAGAGGCAGAAACCAGAGTTTTGATTCAGTGAAATAAAACTCAGGCCAATAACATATGCTACATGATGGTTCTTGGTATGTGGCTCTGACTTTGTTTGTTTTTGAGACAGGGTCTGGCCATGTAGTTCAGACTGGCCTTGAACTAATGGCTTAATCCTCCTGCCACAGTCTCTCAAGTGCTGGGATGACAGGCATGCAGCACCACCCATGGCTTCCCTTTTGCATTTGTGGCTTGTGTTCTTTTCTTTCAAATGTAACTGTCACAGGGTTGGCCTCACTACACGGCTCAGACTGGTGGCGATCGCCCTGCTTGAAGCCCCCCCCCCAGCACTAGGATTACAGACCTGCATCGCTGCCAGGACCCCGGCTGGCTCAGGCCGCCCTGCGGGCTGGCGTGGACCCTGTGCCTGCCTAAGCCTGCCTGAGCAGGCACTTCAGTCTGCTGAGCTAGCTCGCTGGCCCCCACATTACTTTCACAGGCAGCCCTGCATCCCACTACTCATTGCAAATCCAGGAGCTCCTTTTCTAAATAATTAATATAAATATGGAAACTTAGCCAGGCGTGGTGGCGCACGCCTGTAATCCCAGCACTCGGGAGGCTGAGGCAGGAGGATCAGTGCGAGTTCGAGACCAGCCTGGGCTACAAAAGTGAGCTCAAGGCCAGCCTCAACTGCATAGTGAGACCCTGTCTCAAAAAGACAAAAAAAAAAAAAAAATAAATAAATAAATAATAAAAAATAAAAAATAAATAAATAAATAAATAAATAAATATGGAAACTTTAACTTAAAAACCATTGGAGGGGCCCAGCAGGATGGCTCAGTGGTCTAAAGCGCCTGCTTAGGAAAGCTTGGGCAGCTGCAGGGACCACGGTTCGATCCCCGGCACCACATCCTGCGCCAGCCCTGCCCTCAGGGCAGGCTGAGCTGGCCATAAAAATAAATAAACAAACAAAAGTTCTGAAACAAGAAAAAAATTGTAAAAACAAAAAAAAACAATGGAGTAAGTTGTAAAACTCACGTGGGAGCCCATCATTCAAGCGTATGTGAATGGACCACACATAGGAGCTGGTCACACTTACATGGATGGGGCTGTCCTTAAAGTCTGTACCAAGTGCTAGACCAACAAACTCATGCAGCAGTTCCTCACTAATGTCATTTTTTTGGTAATTGAATAAGAAACCTTTCATTTCTTTCTCTCTCTCTCTCTTTTTTTTTTTTTAGTTTTCCTCCACTTGTCCTGCATTTTTTTCTTTTAAGAGAAAAAATTCTTGGCCAGGACAATAACTCAGTAGAATAAACGCTTCCCTGGTAAGCACAGGGTCCTGAGTTCAATCCCCGGTACCATGAGAGAAAAAATTCTTATATATAAAATCCTTTAAGCAATAATATTAATAGCATAGAATGCCCACTTTTTGATAATTTCTGTATTTTTGTGTTATAATTTACATATCAAAAATATCTACAAGAAACCCAAGTGAATCTTCATTTCAGCGTGGAATACAGGAGTCGGAGGGGTAGCCCTTCGCTGTCCCTCAGCCCCTAGAGCAACTGGTCCTAATTGAATTCTTAGACACACTGTATCTGGTCCATCCACCCAATTCTTAAGTCTCTCTGGGGAAGCAGACTAAAGTTTAATATCCCACTGCAGCGAGGGAAATTGTCTTCCTCTTCTCAGAGCTCAAAGGTCCTCGCCATCAAAGAAGCCAATTTCCCTTTGTTTGGTTCTGACCATGACAGAGAACACCTGGAGAATAACTAGTAATTTGGGTACTGAAGTTATAGCTCCCTGCCAGGAATTTTACAAAGGGCATCAAAGAACAGTTTTGTCAATTCCCCTTAGATCCTATGAAGTGATTTAATCATAATGGCTGGATTTTTAAAAACTGGGCCTGAGTATTAGGAAGATTATAGGAGCAACACATGTATTTCTTTAGTTCTACCTTGGAATAGATTTGAGAAGAAATCTTTGCACCAATCAGGCTTGAATGAAAGGATAAGATCCCATTCACTCAGGATCAAGGAAAGACCTTGATTAGTAATTTAAGCAACTGAAGTGCAGTGCCCCTCACAGCTCCGATGCCCTGCTTCCTCGCGCTCTTTGGAGCTGCTGTCTTAACTGGTCACATTTCCATAGCAACTGCCACCTCTATTTTTATAGCTGAAGCACCAGTGATTATTTCTAATTCTACTGAATGTTCTACTATTAATTGTTAGCATTTTAAAACCTTTTCCCCAAAAGTTAGCTTCTCCCTCTTGACCTAGATCTTGCCAAGAAAAGGCAGAGATCAGTCCTTTCTCTTTTGGGGGAAGATGTGAGTCAGCAGAGGTGCAAGGAACGCTCCCTTCTCCTCACCCAGGGCTGAAACGACGGTGGAGAAAGGGCCAGAGAGGCCCAGAGCTTTGTTCCCTAGGTTACCAAGAACGGTCAGACTTAGGGGAGGAGCGGGTTGGATTCTGCCAGAGCACCTCCCTGAAAATAAAATGCGGCTTTGCATGCACGTTGCAAAATGTGTACAAAGTGACAGAGAGTTCCGGGAAGCACAGAATCGTTGGGTGTGGTGGACTTGCCAGTAACTCTCCAGTAACTTGAGAGGCAGAAGCGAGAAGATAGCTGTAAGCACGAGGCCAGCTGTGGCAGGCCACGAAGTGAGTTCCAGGCCGCCCTGAACTGTGTAATGCAACGCCATCCGAAGCAGACAAAATAATAATAATGATATCTGCATCTTGTACTCTAAGCAGCTACTATGAAGACAACAATATGCACTGTATTATTGTGGCTGTCCTACTAACATGTTTTGCAACTCATTATTTCTTATTAAAATTAATAAAATTTAAAAAATAAACAGGATTTCTCATGTTTTGCCCTCTGATCTGTGGTACTGTGAAGAAATGAAATTTCTTCCATGATAAAAAGGAAATTAAAAAAATAGTCATTTAAAAAAAAAATCAGGCCCGGCGGGATGGCTCAGTGGTCTAAAGTGCCTGCTTGGGAAAGTTTGGATGGCTTCAGGGACCGCGGTTCAATCCCCAGCACCACATGCTGTGCCAGCCCTGCCCTCGGGGTGCGCTGAGCCGGCCATAAAAATGAGTGAATAAACAAATAAAAGTTCTGAAACAAGAAAAAAAAAATAAATAAAATTTAAAAACTCAAATTTAACTAATAAAAATGTGGGACCTTCAGTTAAATTTAGTTTTCAGAAAAACAATGAATGATTTAAAAAATAGCATGTGTCAAAAATTGCATGAGACATGTTTCTGTTCAACTCATTTGTCGCTTTTCTGAAATTCAGATCTAAGTGGATCACGTGGCAGTTAATCCGCCCACCCTTCTGAGGGCTGAGTTCCTTCTGCCAGAGCAGAAGTCTTGTTACTGGACGTTCCAGAGAGTCCCGGGAACTTCTGACTAGGTAGAGGAAGGTGGACCACGGAGGGGAAGAGCAGAGGGCACAGCCGGAGGGACAGGGAGGCACAGAGAGGGCCGGAAGGCCCGCATGGAAGGCCTGGGGCCTTGAAAGATTTTATTTTATTTTTATCTGATATATAAAATATAAAAGCTGTACCTTCTAGGGAGGTACCGTGTGATGAGCTAGTACCTGTATGTGCTGTGTAATTTTAACTCTGGGTGATTTGGGCAATTTTTAAAGTTTCTTCTTTGTTTCTCTCTACCCCTCGCACACACCTGTTTTATTCTCCTCTTCTGATTGGCTGCAGGGGTCCCTCCAGTATGGGGGGGGTGACACTGGGGACAGTGACTTGTTTTCAGCCTCCTCAGAATCCACATCCCTGCATGGTCATTTACAAAGTGCCCTTTTTGGCTACAGTACTTTCTTATAAAAGGGATTTTTTTTTTTCTTTTTGTGGGACAAGGGTTCAAATTCACAACTTTGCACTTGTGAGGCAGGCACTTGTGCCTCAGAGCTATCTCCCCAGCCCCCTGTAAAAGGGATCTTAAGGCCTCTAAGTGCCTAATGAAGATTCACTTCTTTTCCAGCATGCATACACATACCGATTTCATAGAGCTGACTAGCACACTCCCAGCAGCGATGCATACAGGTTCCTTTTCTCCCTGTAAGTTCATCAGCATTCATTATTTCACTTCTTTTTTAAAAAACTCTATTTTTATTTTATTTTATTTTGTGGTACTGGGAATTGAACTCAGGACCTTGCATTTGCCAGGCAAACACTTATTCTACTGAGCCATCTCTCCAGTGCCCCCTTACTTCACTTCTTGATGATGGCCATTCTTTCTAGAATAAGATGGACTCTCATTGTTGTTTTAAAACTAAAAATAGCAATTCCAGGCAACCCACTTACGCCCTCCTAGGCATCTTCCTGAAATAGCTAGAGCCGCCTCATTGACCCACGCATACCACAGTCACAGCAGCACGGCTCAGGGCATCTGAACGTCACACGTGGCCCCAGTACCCAAGAGACGAGCAAATAGAGAATACGGGCTATTTCTATACCCCGGGGTACGACTCTGGGAACGAGTCAGGTACGTTTATTTCGTTTGTAGGGAAATGGGTGCCCTTTGCGGTCACAGTGCCAGGGACAACCAGGCAGGCACTCAAGCTGAATTCGCTCAGGTGAGAGACCCATACTGGGCGTGAAGACCAAAGTAAGAGGTGGGTGATAGGGAGGGACAGGGCCGTTGGGTAGGGAGGGCTGCGAGAGGAGCGCCGCTGTGTTGAGTACGCGGAGCAGCTGCACACGAGGGATGTGAATATCTACGGCCAGCAGCTACCAGTAACAATTTTAAAAAATGAAGTGTGTATAAGACAACTCGAATTTTTGTTACATTTGGATTTTGTTGAGTTTTGGGGGTAGTGGCAGGGGCCAGGAGGGAAGGAGCGACATCGAGGATTCTTTCTCCACATACTGCAGGGAGGCCTTTCTGAGGCTGTTCATCACGCGCTCGTTGGACACTCACGCAAGCCCGCGAAGTGCTTCGGTTCCCGTTCTGCAGGTGCGGAAGGTCAGTGCGCCTGGTGTCTCACACATCTGTAGGCCTGTAGCCTGACTCGCTCTGAGCCACGTCTGACTCGGACCCCGCGCTCTCCTCATGCTTCCCCCACGGCTCTGAGCAGGCGGAGAGTCACAAACGCAACAGCAAGCGTGAACGAGGAAGTGCGCGTCTGCCTCAGTAAGTTTTCACTGACTTACTAAAATGCATGTAAAAAGATACGCTTCACTGATCTGGTGGGAAATTTAAAAGCTTCCTGAAAAGTAGTGTAAAGAATCTTCAGAATATGGGCCGACCAAATAGCTCAGCGGATTAAAGCGCCTGCAAGCAGGCGCAGGGGCCAGGAGTTCAATCCCCGGGCTTACCCAAGGAGTGCTGAGACAGCAATTGAGACCAGGCGTGGTAGTGCGTGCCTGTAATCCCAGCTCTTGGGAGGCTGTAAACAGGCGGATCACTATGAGTCCAATCTACTAGTGAGACCATGAACACCGTGTAGGCACTGCCCTAAAATAAAATAAAATAAAATAAAAAATAATAAAAATGGTTGGAGATATAGCTCAGTAGAATAGGTGCTTGCCTGTCAAGGACCTGAGTTTGTTCTCTGGTTCCGCAAAAAAATAAAACCCAACATAGACTGGTGAGATAGCTCAGCAGTCTAAAGCCCCTGCTTATGTAAGCTTAGACAAGCACAAGAACCGCGGTGCAATCACCAACCACAGGGTGCTGAGCCAGCCATAACATAAAAATAAATAAATAAATAAATAAATAAACAATTTCCAGAGTATCAAAACAATGTAACTTAAAGAAAAAACAAACAATGTAACTTGTCTAAAAAGACCTTAACTGGAAAATACACTTTATTCAACAAGCTACTCCCCAGTGCTCTTTCAAGGAGTTTAATATTTGAAAATTACAGATTTTGGTTTCCTTCCATACTCTAAATTAAGTTTTATCAGGTTCCTCCCTCCTCTTCCTCCACATTGGGTGTTTTAGGAAAGCTGGCCGTTCATTGGTTGAACATGTTGTCAGTCACACGACATGAAAAGTCCTGGCTGAGCTGACTGCATCGTGAATTCGCAGATGTGCTGGGTGGTGAGAAGCCACTTCGTTTCTTGATGGGAAGAAAAATCTTGTTCACTTGTTCAGTTGTTTTTTTATGCATGGGGTTTTCACTAACTTTGGAGCAGATTTTTGCCAGGAAGCATGTAAGGTGAGTACCGACGCTGCAGATCTTTTCATATAGCGCGTCTGCAAAGCTCAGTGTAAGTGTGAAATGTGGGTTGTGTAATGTCTTTGTATTGTTGAAAAGCTACATCTGTTTGTGGCTCAGAATAGAATAAGCAAGGTTAGGCCATACAGTCAGCCGGTGCAGTGATTAAACTACAAGTTATAATTCAGAGATTAAAAAGAGAAATTTTAAGAGGCAAGGGTTATTTGTTCAAATACCCAAGACACCTGTTCTATGTACCAGTGTAGGCGGTTAACAGGACACGACTCCAAGTCATTACTGAGCCGTCTTGTATATTTACAGATATGGGTTTATGTCACAATTTCTCTCAGCATTATTATTTAGAATCTCAGAAATTATATTACTTGTTCCTTAATGAAAAGGTGCTAAATCCCTCTAATTGGTAGCAGGTGGTCACTGTGTAGGAGGCAAAGTATTTATAATTAATAAGTGGAGTTTCTACTTTGGTTGTCACGTTGTTTTCTTTTTCTGTCTTATAAGACAGCATGTAGAGATTTTTTTTAATGGAGTCTCAGCCTGCTGTGCCGGGGATCGAACCATGGTCCCTGTGGCCGCCTAAGACAGGGTCTAAGCAGGTGCTTTAGACCCTTGAGCCATTCTGCCAGCCCCGGCATGTAGAGATTTATCTGTAAACAAGCATATTGGGGCGGGCCAAACAGTTCAGCAGATCAAAGTGCTTGAAAGCAGGTACAGCAGCCAGGGATTCGATTCCCAGGCCTTCTGTGCTGGCCCCGCCCCCAGTTCACACCGAGATGGCAATTGACACTGGGTGTGGTGGCGTTCGGCTCTAATTTCAGCTCTTGGGAGGCTGTAAACAGGCAGATAACTAGGAGTCTGATCTAGTAGTGAGACCCTGAATACTCTGTAGACCCTTTTTCCCTTTAAAAAAAAAAAAGCACGTTGGCATCTGAGTAGCAGTTCATTCATGTCCCTTGTCCCCGTTAGTCATCCTGTGCCATCTCAACCCATGCCCCCGAGAGCTTGGTGTCATGGGCACACAGCAGGCTGACCTAGCCGCCCTTGTCCCAGGGAGCCGTAAGCCAGCGGCTGAGAAAAGCTAGACACAGGCACACTTTAAATTGTGTCTCCCCTGGCTTCCACACGTGCTGGTGCTCTCTTCCCTTCAGGCTGGCTTTAAATAGTAAGTGCCCTAAATTCCGTGGTGGGGGGAGCTTACTGATGCTCCCTGCAGATGCCTGCACAAGTGGCTGAGGTGTGTGTCATGTTGGCCAAAGGCACGCCAGGAGCTCTGGAAGCCATGGTTCTTTCTTAAGAGAGGTTATTTAAGTAGGCTTAAATAATCTTAACTTAAGAAACCTCAGATCTTAGAAATCACATAGATGACAGTTCAGATCTAAATATGGAGTGCTAACTCACGTGGTGGGAAACAACTACGGCTATTTTGTGAATGTTTGTTCAGGTCATAGGTCTGAAATTAAAACTGTTGTTCAGCTACATGCGGTCCTGACTGTTAAGCCTTTGAGAAGGGTGACTGTGTTAGAAGCCTGGCATGTTTCCAAAGCTGGGGAGACAAGGGTTCACCATCCTTTTCACATTCCTCCCTCAAATCAGGCTTTTTCTTGAACCACAAAGATATCCTGGGCAAGCTCCCATGTTCCCCTTTGATGGCACCAGCACCAGTTAGTGTATTAGTTTGCTCCCAAGTGGAGCACATTTAAAAAACGCTTGGTATTTCTCAGGAACATTGCACCTTGTGCTGGGCCTGTGGTGCTGAGCAGACCAGCAGCCCTGTGTCAAAGGCCACTCTGGTGGGTACGTGTCACTGATCGCAGGATAGCTCTATTGCAAGTTGCCTTAGTTACTTTCTTTTTTTTTTTTTTTTGTCTTTTTGAGACAGGGTCTCGCTATGTAGTTGAGGCTGGCCTTGAGCTCACTTTTGTAGCCCAGGCTGGTCTTGAACTCCCACCAATCCTCCTGCCTCAGCCTCCCAAGTGCTGGGATTACAGGTGTGAGCCACCACGCCCGGCTCTCCTTAGTTACTTTTTACTTGTTGTTGAGACTAATACCTGACACTCAAAATGAAAGAAGGAAAGGTTTATTTAGCTCACAGTTACTGGAGGTTTCAGTCCATACTGGGCGGGCTCCAAGGCAGAGTGGAACAGGGCAGAGGCCATACTGTGTGCTCAGAATGGAAATTTCCTGAAATGATAGTGAAGCTGTTTTGTCTCCTGGAAGCCTTTTTGCTAGTGAACACATAAAAATTTTAATTAGGAGAGCAAAGCATGTGAATGCTATCATAGCTCATCCATCCATCCATCCACCCATCCATCCATCCGCTCATGTTCACTAAATCTTTACTACATTTCCCCACCAACTAAACATTTCCGTCTGACCTGATAAACTTTACCTTATTAGTTAAAATATATCTCACTATTTTATCTTTTTGTTAAGACAGTTAAAAATTGGATATGTAACTTGGAGTCATGAAATATAATGTTTGAAAGAAGTTTAAATTAAAGACTTTATTTTATTTATTTATTTATTTATTTATTTATTTACTTATTTTTGTCGTTTTGAGACAGGGTCTCGCTATGCAGTTGAGGCTGGCCTTGAGCTCACTTTTGTAGCCCAGGCTGGTCTCGAACTCGCACTAATCCTCCTGCCTCAGCCTCCCGAGTGCTGGGATTATAGGCGTGAGACACCACACCCAGCTTAAATTAAAGACTTTAAAAAAATATTTGTGAGAATACATTATTAGAAAGCTTCAAGCTCTCTAAGTATTGTCTGGACTTTCATATGTCTTCCATATATTCAGTGACATTTTCAGTTGTATTGTAGAATTGGAGGCTTAGGTTGGTAAAGACACGCTGGCTAGTAAGTCTGTCTATTGTAGTTTCATGAGGGCTTTCAGAAAATTAAGTTTCTTAGTGCTCCGGGATGTGATTGTGCTCTGAGGACTGATTCATGCTAACTCAGTGGACAAGAGACTTGTTGGACATCTTGCACACAAACATTTACATACAAAAATTTCTTAAGTTTTACTTTTAGTAGTTCCAGATAGGATGACACCTTAATCATCCATCTGTGTGTACACAAATAAAATACAATATAGCCACACAGCGAGATAGGGTAGTAATAAAATGGAGTGAACCAGTGACACTGCCACAATATATATTAATTTCAAGGTGACTTCATTAAGATGGAACACGCCAAGCACTAAAGAATGCCTGTTATAGAATTCTGCTACTATGCAGTTCTAGAGTAAGCAGACTGCATGATCCAAATGACAGAGCACAAGTCGCTACTTGCCTGAAGGTAGCGGGACCATCTGTGGACTGCCACAATGCTCGGAGAAACTTGTACGATTAGGACAAATGCTGTGCATCACTATTGTGGCAGTGGTGTCACCGGCTTGTGTGGCCCTGCCCAAACTCATGGGTATGTATGCTTAACATAGACGCAGTTCACTGTACATAAATTATACAGCAATTAAAATTGATAGAAATAGATTACTGCATTCAGGCATGAATTTGTTAAGGGCAGCTTAATTGGCATCATTGCTTCCAATTTATCATCCTCATGAATTTTCATTCAATAGCAGATGTCACTGGGCATGGTGGCACACACATGTAATCCCAGAGCTCGGGAGGCTGAGGCAGGAGGACAACTGTGATTTCGAGATCAGCCTTGGTTACAAAGTGAGGTCAAGGCCAGCTTGAACTGCATAGTGAATCCCTGTCTCAGAAAGAGAAAATGAAAGATAACAGAGATTGTATTACAAACAGAATAATGCATTTAATTTGTAGTTGATTCTATATGATTAATTTTTTTTTGTCTTTTTGAGACAGGGATTACAGGTGTGAGCTACCACACCCAGCTTATATAATTAATTTTAAAGTACTATGCCGTAGATTTGGTAACTGTAGCTATAATTACGCTTTGCATATGTATCATGACATAAGATCTAATGTTAAAAAATTATCAGAAAATATCTTAAAACATCAGCTTTGATCCCCACTCACTGAATGCTGTGGAGTCTGGCATCCCACGCCATGTGCGAGACACTAAAGCTTAACTAGTAATAAATAATAACAAATCCTAAAACATAGTAATATATTTCACAGTGAATTTTATACTACAGTGTATTTTTTATATTAAACCCAGAAGTACCAACTTTTATTATTGATGAAAAGGATAAATTCAGTTGTTGAAAAGTATTTCTGAAAATTGTGAGATGTTGTGATATCTCCCCTCCTAGTCTCTGCACACACATAAACACCTGTGTCATATACCATATGCATATGTAACTTGCTATTTACTTATTTCTTTTTTTATTTAGCCTTTTTGAGACTGGTTCTTGCTATACCACTGAGGCTGGCCTTGAGCTTGCTTTGCAGCCCAGACTGGTCTCAAGTGCACAAAGATCCTCTTGCCTCAGCTTCCTGAGTGCTCAGATTAATAGGCATGTGCTATATACCTGGGATAATTTGCTTGTATAAGAGTTAAAACCAGACTGTTATAAACACACTGTTTTGGGTTCTGCAGTATTTCTTTTTGCTTACACTATTGGTGTTTAGCCAAGCCTCTGTTCTTCAGTGCTCCCGTCTGCTGTGGTTTGACTGTCCTCAAAGGTGCATTGTGACTGGAAGTTGAACACCTGGAGTGGCAGTGTGGGACAGAACAGGGCAAGGTGGGACTTCAGGTCGTGGGATATGTGCTCCCTTGGGGACAATGCATAGTATAAAAAGAGCAAGCAGGCCGAGCTGTTAGGGGTTCTCAGCATAGAAACCAGAGCCGGGCGGGTGGCTCAGGCCTGTAATCCCAGCACTTGGGAGGCTGAGGCAGGAGGATCGTTGTGAGTTCGAGACCAGCCTGGGCTACAAAAGTGAGCTCAAAGCCAGCCTGAACTGCACAGTGAGACCCTGTCTCAAAAAAAAAAAAACCACCAGAGTCTAATATTAAAATTTACGAGCCCTTTTTACTGGGCCTGGGACTGCTTGATCACAGTCACAGAGGACAGGAAAAATGGCAAGAAGTATAGAGGTTTAAAACTAGGAATTGCACCTTTTTGGCAAATACATTTGTGTTTTAACACAGAACAATACCTTCAGAGATGTAATGCCCATTCCTCAGCATGCATTCTTTCTGGGAGCATTGTTTAGTTCTCGTTTAACGTACATCTGCGAACCCGTGGTCTTGGCTACCACAGCAATGCTTTTCAGTTGCTTTTGTGCAGTTAGAAACACTTCAGCCTTTACTTTGATTTATTTTGTAGGTCTGTCTCGAAGCTCTCAGTCTATTGATGATTTATTGATGTTACATGGAGCCTCCTTGGGGTCTTTGGAGGAAGCAGGGTCACAGAAAGTTAAGCAGAGTAATATTTTACATTAGTTTTACATTAGCTCATCACAGAGCAAGCAGGTAAGTCGTGCACGCCTGCAGCCCTGGCACCCGGGAGGCTGAGGCCAGAGAGTGAAAAGTGCAGCCCTTCTCAAGCAACATGGTAGCTTAGCTTAGCAAGATTCTGCTAGAAAAAAAAAAAAAAAAAGAATTAAAAAGCCCTTAGCTCCATGCCTAGTAACACACACACACACACACACACACACACACACACACACACACTCACCAGCACACACAGGGAAAGGCCGAGCCTTTCCTGCCTTCTCTGCTTCTGAGCTCTCAGCTTGTGCCTGGCATCTTCTCCACCAGTACCCACTGCCCCCAGCCACAGACACCCGCCAGAATGGAGCCAATGCAGGGACCATGCTTTGAACCTCCAAAACCAGGAGCCAAATTGAAATCTCTTCGTGTTTTTCCATGAGTAGCCTGTGTTGGGTATTAGGCTGCAGGAGTGAAATGCTGACTAGCACAAGTGTTTCCCATGCTTGGTATTTTCACAGCACTGCTTAGAATGTTGTGATGTAGCACTGTGTGGCATTATAGTTATGCCAGAAAAATACATAGTAACATCAGTAAATATGAGTGATGTTTTTAAGTAAAAATCACAAGATCTAGAACAACGTTTACAAAATATATCCCTAAGTTTTATGAAAAGTATGTGGCATGTTATGTGTGTTTACATGTGTAGAGACTGGAAAGGATATATC
>PVJA010007228.1:0-69541 GCA_004027025.1 Myocastor coypus | reverse complement strand
TGGATGGATGGATGGATAGGTGGGTAGGTGGATGGATGGATGGATGGATGGATGGATGGATAGGAGAGCGGGTGGGTGGGTGGGTGGATGGATGGATGGATGGACAGGTAAATATATGGGCATGTGTGAGAGTTGGATAGATGGGGAGTGAAAGGATAGATGGATAGGTAGGTAGATGGATCAATGGATGGATAAATAAATGGATGTGCGGGTAGACAGGCCAATGGGTGAGAGGCAG
The DNA here is from genome assembly GCA_004027025.1 of Myocastor coypus. Taxonomy (NCBI): domain Eukaryota; kingdom Metazoa; phylum Chordata; class Mammalia; order Rodentia; family Myocastoridae; genus Myocastor; species Myocastor coypus. The sequence continues at coordinate 69,303 of PVJA010007228.1, read as the reverse complement.
GTGGGTGGACAGAAGGGGCTGTGTGGCTGACAGCCAGGCATAGTGCCATTGAAGGAACATGATCACGGCTGGCATCACAGGACATGGGTCTCTGTCCATTGCTTATCCACGTGTCCTTCCTCTGATTTTGAGTTCTGCACATGGAGCCATGAGTGGCCCTCTGGCCTCTGGACTGGGGATGTGTAGCCGGGAGCTAGAGGCCAGGCAGTCTGTTCACTGACATAAGAAAACCTTAGGAATCACCGACTCCTACCTCCTTTATGAGCACTACCAGGACCCTAGAATATTAACTAGGATTCAGTGTGGTACGTGGAATAGAGGCCAAAAAAAATAGATGAAACAGAACAAGAGACATCTTATCATTGTATAATAAGAGCCTAAAGGAAGCTGGATGGGTAAGGCACTGCTTGAAAATTGCCAAATCCTGATTCTCTTCTGCCTTGTCCTCTCCATGCTTAATATAAAGCTTCTAGGGCCAGCAAGATAGCTCAACAGACTAAGCATCTGCTTAGGCAAGTACAGAGACTGGGGTTTGATCCCTGGTACCCCATGCCAAGAATCAGATCCTATCCCCAGGCATGCTGAACTGACAACCAAATCCAGGTGTGGTAATGCACGCCTATAATCCCAGCACTAAGGAGGCTGCAAACAAGAGGATCACTACCAGTCTGAGCTGTGTAGTGAGACCCTGTACCAAATACATTTTTAAAAATTTAAAAAATTTAAAAAGCTAGTTAAAAAAGAAAAGAAAGGAAAAACTTTTACCTCATTGTCCAAGGTGGCTGCTTGAGTTCCAGCCATCAAATCCCCATTTCAATCATCAAGAAACAAAAAAGAGATATGGAGTGGATTGCTTTTGCTTATAGGGGCACTTCCTAGAAGGTATCACCAAGAGCTCCATTTACATCTCACTAGGTCCAAGTATCCAGGAGTAAAAGTTGGGAAGGAGGAGCTCTTTACTAAAGACCCCATGGAGAATGAATAACATGAGGCAGGTGGCAGCCTTGCCCCTGAGCCAGCGTATGGTCCTCCTTTTTGTCCAGGGAATGCAGAGCAGGCTCGGGGGGGCCTCGCCCAGATAGGGCCTCCACTCTAATGACATGCACACAGCCAGGGCGCTTGCTGGGCTGAGGCCCACAGGCCTGTGGGAGAGGGGTGCAGAAGAGCAGTGTCGAGGGGCGTGAGCTGATCCCAGTGGGGGGCACAGTCATCTGCAGGGGCGACACTCACACTGGGGCCCAGCGGTAAGAAGGAGCCCCATAACCCGAGCTCCTGAAACCCTTGCCCTACCCCTTTTCCACTTGGAGCAAGTTCGCCCCCTTGGGGTGTCGGGTCTGGAGACACTCCTGCCTGTCCTAACTGGGGAAGGGCTTTTGCTGCTACTGTCCCAGAGTGGGTCAGGACCAGAGAGGCTGCTCTGCATCACAGTGCCTGGCACAGCCCTGGCCACGGGGGCCTCCCCAGATGTCCCCAGGTGTGGGCCTTGCCAGGGTAGAGAAGCCCACCCGAAGCCCACTCCTCACCGCTGCCCCTGTGCCCCCAAGGCCCCCCCTCCAGCCCCCACAGCTGCTCCCCTGGACAGGAGGACTTAGTTGTTTCTGCTTTCTTAACAAACATCCACAGTGACTCAGGCATTCTGCAAGTTGCAAAGAACTAAACTTCTCTGAGCTTCAGAAGTGCTGGGCACGTAGCGGCCACCCCCCACACACCCCCAACACACACACACCAAAATCCATTACAAGTTTAAAGTACAGCTATTATTTTTACAGCATTGCTTAGAAATGGCTTGCGATCTCTAATTTGCTAAATTGATGTGTATATTGACTAAATAAATATTCGGCACGAAGCCCAAGTCCCCCTCACACTTATTAATCCTCAGGAAATGGAAACACAAGACACGAAATGAGCTTTTGCTCACAGCTGCAGACAGGAATACATTATGTTGTTTTCCAAGCGTTCGGGGACTTGCTCTGCAGCAGAGACTATCCAATCAGCAGGCCCCAAGTTTTCCATGACGCACACGTCTGCCTGGGAGACGTGCTCGCGTTGCTAAGGTACTCTCTCAGACTTGAGAAGTCTAGGGCAAGAAAGTTTTACCTCCACAGGGGTGCACAGGGGTGACTGCTTTGGGGCAGGGGGTGTAAGGGGTCAGTGGGTGGCACCAATGTTCCCAAAGGAAATCGGGGCTGCCAGACCCAATGAGAGGTGACCCCTGCACAAGTCCCTTTCTTCCAGGGTGGGGGCTATGAGTACTTTTGGATCTGGAGAGAGAAGACAGAGACCCTGGCCAAGGGACTGTGTCCCCTGTCAACAGCCTGCCAGGACAAAATTGAGCACACGGTGTGGAATTCTTGCAGACAATGGGTGCCTCTGTCTTCCCATCTGGGGGAAGCAGGTGAGACTTGAGGCCTGGCCTCACACCAGGCTAGACAAGGGGCCCAGGCATGTGGCAACACTTTGGGGTGCAAGGAGCCCTCTGTGGACTAGCTTCTCAGGCTCCCAATCCCCAGGATCATTTGCCCATGGCACTGGCTAATGCCAAGGAGGCCAGAAGAGGAGGCTCAGCTCTACAGTGACAGCAGAGGAGAGGCCAGGCCTTCCTCATGCCTTCCTGGGGTGATGTGACTCCCAAGCGGGGCATTTCCTACCCACTGTCCCCTGCCTAGACTGGAAATCTCACCAGACAAGATGACGGTCTGCGCCAAGGGGTGCGTGAGACTTCGTAGCTCTCCTCCCTGGTGCTCACTGTGGGGTGCCCTTGGGCAGCTGGCTGACCTCGGTGTGTGCTGGGTCCCCATGTGGTAACTCGCAGTGACTCTTCCCTGGAAGGCCACCATGAATGCACAGCAGTCAACACACAGATTACAGGCAGAGTCCAGGCAGGAGGAGTGGAACCCAGGCTCTGCTGGGAGCTGCGCACGGCGCAGCTTCTCAGTGACCTGGTGCTACGGCCCACCTGTGCCCCGGACCAGCACCCAGAGAGACCGGGCAAGTTTTCCACAGCTACCCTCAAAACAGGTGCAACTGGAAAGAGTTCTCAAGTTCTTAAGTCCGAGAGAATACCTTAGAGTGGGATGGTGGAAGAGCTCACCAGAGTGGCAGTGCTGGCATTGAAGAGGGGACCCCTGCCAGGGTTGTGATCCAGTAGGACACAGCTGAGGACTCAGCCACTGCAGTCACAAAGGCACCTACCTCAGGACAAGGAAGGAGACCAGTGGCCACTGGGGCTAGGGGAGGCAGGGCCGAGGGAACTTTCTGGGACTACCTGGAAAGTTCTAGACCTTTCCATGGATGGTGCTTATGCTCAGGAGTCCAAACTCACCCTGCATTTCACCTGAGACTATGCCCTTATTGCATGTCATTGTCAACACAATACAAAGAACCCCTCAGGTGGGGTCTGCACGGGGCCTGGGGTCTACAAGCTGCTCTTCCATCTCTCCAGCAAGTTTCCAGGCAGAAGCAAAAGTTCAGAGCTGGAGAGAAGAGCTCATTGCAGGACAGAGGGCGTCTGAGGCCACAGAGCCGGCTTCCGCTGCATATCCATCGTGTTACTGTCGGGCTGGGGAATTGCTCCGAGGCAGAATCTTGAATATTCATCTGATTTACGGCCCACTGCCCACAGCTTTATGATTCCACCCACCAATACCTGCAGCCGGTCATCAATCTTCCCTGGAGATTGTGCTTCTGCCAGGAACTCATGAATTAAAGAGGCCCCCGGCGGCCCCCTCACTCGCCTCCCGCCCCTCGCCCCCTCGTGTGGCGCGTCGTGATGGAAGGAGGACCTGCCCCGAAGTTGGAACATTGTTATCATCTTGCCACTGCCGTTTCGGCTCTGGTGACCTGGGGTGACCCTGTCCAACTGTCTGCAGTGAACAGGAAAAATTCTGGAGCCCTCAGACCTGCATGGTCCATCTCCATCTGGGCCTCAGTTTCCCTATCTGAAGACACAGGGGAGGGGGGACACGCAATGGCCTCTGTCTGCTTCCCTGGGTGGGGGTCTTAGGGAGGATGGGCAGGGACTGGCATGATTTCCACACACTGTGATCATAGTTTGATTTGGAGGGGTTGAAGCACGGGCCGGGCCCGGGCTGTTCGCAGAGACCCCTGCGTCTTCCCACCTTCGCATCAGGTTGCATTCAATGCCCAGGGGCTCTCAGCCGAGGTGCCAAGCTGGCTCCCACAGCCCAAAGCCTGGGGCTGTGCACATGCGCAGGTCTCTGCTCAGGAAGCAGGAAATGTTGCCTCTAGCCTGCAGCTAGAGGCTCAGGAGCCAGCACCAATGGCCCTCCAGCCAGTACCAGGCAAGGATCCTGGTATCGAACTGCTGGCACAAAGCTGGTACCAGGCAGCCCTGTGTCCACCTGTGGATACCGGGAAGCAGGCAGAAGCAGCCCTAAACCCACAAGGGCTTGAGTCCCACTCTGCCCCTCAGCATCCCCGGGGCACAATGAAATTGTGATCATGAAAATCTTGGGACCCCAGGTCTGGCCCATGACAGACACACCAAGGGGACACCCTTCCCCAAGTTCCAGCACTCCATGCTCTGTAAAGTGACAGACCCCATACACACCTTGGGACTGAAGTTGGCCAGAGTGGCCCAGGGTACCCTTCCAGGTAACTCGCAGGCCCGGGTGAAAGACAACATATGGACCCCAGCCTCCCCATTCCCAGCCTCCTGGAGCACCTGGTACATTGGGTTGGCCCACAGAAGCGGTGCTGCCCTGTCCCCACACTGCTCTGTGCAGGGCATAGAGAGGCAGTGACCACACACAACACGGCACCCTGAGCACAGAGCCGCACTCCTTCCAACCCCAGCAGCAGGTTCTGTCATCATCCAGGGCAAGGAAGCAGAAGCGAGGCAGAGGGAGGTTAAGAGACTCAGGCAAGGCCACACGGCTCAGAAGCAGCTGCCTGCAAACAGCTGACACCCAGCGCCTCGGGCCCCCTGCAGTCTGGCTTTAGCCACCACGTGCTGCTGTCAGGGCTCAGGCTGTGGGTCTGCTCCCTGGAGCTAGCTGTGCAACACAATGTGCCCCCTCTCCACTGTGGGCCACAGTCTCCTGTGCAGGACAACAGCTGGGATGTTGCCAGGATTGAAAATGAAGAGGGGCATCATGCCCCAGCGGAGTGACAGGCCATGAGGGGTCTCGGCAAGGGGACACCTCTCCCTCTCCCAAAGTCCCAGTGTGAAGGCACCTAGGAGTCACCAGTGAGCAGCCTATCTCTCAGGTAGGGGGCTCAGACGTGGGTGAGGGGGTAGAGTCAGGGTCAGCATTTCCTGAGAAGGGGCTGAGGAAGGAGGCCAAAGCTCACGGGACTCCGCTTCTGGGAACAGCATGGCCTGTGGACTTGGGCCTTGGCACCAGTGCCTACCACGCTGGCAATGTTTACCTTGTGGGATGGGAAAGGGCCGGGTCTGTGTAGGGCTGAGGGTAGGCACCCTGGGAGACAGAAGGGCAAAGTCAGGACAGCTAACAGACCTATGCCCCTGAGGTTTGGGATCTTGGTCTCCTCCAGGCGACACATCCAACATTCTGTCCTGATGGTTCACATCTTGATCCTATGCTGTGACCAAAAGACAGATTGGTAATGGTGGCACCCACCATCCCCTCTCCTCCTAGGGATCTGCACCTGGGTTTTCACCAAGGGTTAGCATGCACACTTGCACTGAGAACTGCTCTATAGCTTCATCTGTAGAGTAGGGATCAGTGGCCCAAGGGAGAGGTAATGGCTGGAAAGTCCTCAATATGCAAGAAATTCTAAGTGGAGCTATGGTACTGTCATTATGGTGCTCAGTGAGGGTTCCTGACTATATGGACAGAAGATGGATGGATGGATGAGTGGATGGATGGATGGATGGATGGATGGATGGATGGATGAATAGATGGGTGGGTGGATGGATGGATGAGTGGATGGATGGATGGATGGATGGATGGATGGGTGGATAGGTGGGTGGGTGGATGGGTGGATGGTTCAATGGATGTGCAGATGAGTAGGTGCCTAGAAAGGCAAGTGAAAGTAGGTGGGTAGATGAAAAGTACAGCTGTACTAATTCACTATCCATCCATTCTCTACCCATTTGTACATCATGCCACTAAGCATCCACCTATCCACCCATCCACCCATCCATACATCCATCTATCTATCCACTCATCTACCCATCCATCTATCCATCCACCCACCCACCCATCCATCTAACCATCCACCCATCCATACATCCATCTATCTATCCACCCATCCACCCACCCATCCACTCATCCATCTATGCATCCATCCACCTACCCACCCAACCACCTATCCAATCATCCACCCATCTATCCATCCATTCATCCATCCATCCACTTGGCTACCAGTCAAACTGTGTGTGTGCACACGTGCCAATATTGGAGAAGGGTAGGGTAGTTGGCGACTAAACCTGTAAACAGATAGATGAAGGGGTGAGTGAATGACTAAGGACTGGATGGCTAGCTTCATGGGGCTACGTGATGGGTGGATGGATGGTCAGATGGACAGTTAGATGAATGCACAGATGGGAAGATAGGAGAACAGATGGAGGATGGATCTCAGAGACCACAAACTAAATGTGAAATTGCTTGCTTTCCCAAAGTGGCAGACAACAGTTGCTTCAGCTCCTGCCAGATACCACATGTGCTAACCCAGCCACAGGGGGCCAAGCACTGCAACCTTCACAATCTGCTCATTAACAGACTCTGGAGTGTTCACCTATTCAAAGCCAACAGGGTGGCGGCGTGACATTTACAATTTCCTCTCGGCAGTGCCTTGGCCTTTCGCTGAGCACGGCACAGCTGTTGGCTGGCTCATGTCCCCTCCAGAGGTGCCTGCGAGGCTCCTGGTGCAGCCACAGGACTGAGAGGTGCATGCCCCTCAAGATTCAGAGGCCCTTCCCCCAGCAACCTTGCCGTGCACTCTGAAGCACTACCAATAATTACCTTAATTACCCTTCTGTGAGGGGCTTAATTTATAATGCGGTGGCAAGGAGGTACTGGAGAAAGAGTTTCCCTGGCAACCAACTTTTTAAACACCAGATTTCTCCATGTTTTAAAAGCCACTTTTCATCTCATTTCCACCCTGAAAATGAACCTGAAACTTTTCAGATACCAGGTTTTAGTCTAACAGTAGGCTGGTCCTTACATCTGAAGCTACCACAGGCCTTGATTTCTCCCCTGCCAAGGCAAGATGCTGGGAAGTTTCCTCTACTCCTTGGGTCCAAGATGGTCATCGTACAAGATGGCCAAAGAGACTGTTGCTGAATTTCTTGAAGACTGGAGTTTCAGTCACAAGGGACAGTCAAGGGAGGGAGGTGGAATCTACACACAGTCACCACACTGGTCCCTATGCCTGGCTTGTGGAGGGCACACAGTGTTACAGGTTCCTCCCAGACAAGTTGTACTTGGGAACCCTCATTCTCCACAAGCTGGATGGGTTGGTGGGTGGGTGGATGGATGGATGGATGGATGGATGGATGGATGGATGGGTAGAAGGGTGGATGGATGAGTAGATGGGTGGATGGATGGACGCATGAATGGGTACATGGTTGGGTGGGTGGATGAATGGATCAATGAATAGATTGGTGAGTGGGTGAATGGAATGGGTGGATGGGTGAGTGGGTAGGTAAGTGGGTGTGTTGAAGGATGAATGCATGAATGGATGGATGGATAGGTGGATAAGTCATAATTCAAAGCTGTGACGTTCTGAAGAGGGTAGTAAAGTGAAGTTGTGCAATCTTACCCATAGGAAATATTGCTCCTGATACCTTGAGGCCTGGAGTTCTTCAGTGACCCTTGGAAAAAGGACAGAGCTTCCTATGGGACCAATTCATTAGGAAAGACAGTCTCAATCAGCTCATCTAAGCACTTGGACTGATCTGAGGGCCAGGCAGTTAGAGGACGTTCAATAGCTATTCATTGGAAAGTGATGGATTGATCTTGGAGAGCTGCCATTGTAGGGAAGCATGGGCCACCCAGGGACAGCAAAGACATTTTGCTCCTTGGAACACATACATCCTCACCTCCCAAGCAGCAGGAAGAGGAGTTGACTCTGATGTTATCCACACTGCTCTGCCAGGTCCTGAGGAAATGTGGCCCTTCTGCTGGAGCTACACCCAGGGGAAATGGAGGCTGAGCTGCCTCTGCCCCAGCTCATGCAAGATGCAAAGGGCATGAGGTTGCATTGAGTCAAGGGAACAACTCAAGTTCTAGACCAAGTCCTGGGAGCCCTTTGTTCAGGAGGCCAAGAAGACCCAGTAGTAAGCAGAGTAGGCAGGCTGAGGAGGAAGGCGCCGCACCCTCACACTTCTCCCAAGTCCCTGCCCCAGCCTAGAAAGTCTCTTCTGACTTAGGACAGTGGTAGGGACTCTGGCTGAATGACTGGAGGGTAGGTGTATTGCACACCTACAGGAGGCACCTCACACATGGGCCTCGGGGCAGGGGAGCAGTTTCCACAGCACACGGTCCTCACTGGAGAACTTCAGGCCTCAGATTCCTGATTGATGCACCCCAAAGACCAACCCAACTTCTGAGCCTGACTCAGTGCTCTGAGATGCTTATACAACTCTACTCTTCCTGTCCAACGCCTTGCTGGCTGAGAATACAGGTGGGACACATGGGGGGCGGGAGAAGACAGATTCACTTAGGCCTTATCTATAAGGCGCTGAGCTAAGTGTCAGGCACATAGTAAGTGCTCGATAAATAGCCATTATTAAGGGAGAATGTGATAGAGGAAGTCAGACAGATCAGAGTCTAATTCTGTCAAGCAGATTTATTGTGCTTCTGCCCAAAGAAAAGACAGAAAGAGCCTCTCACCCTCCCATCTCCTCCCACCAAGGCTGACTTTGCAGCACTGTCCTCAGGTCCCCTCTGCCTGTGGCCTGTTGAGAAACAACAGAAAAACAAAAAGAGCCAAAGCAAAGACGGTCTGGTGCACCGGGCTGGGCCCCCACCTCTCCTGCCCCCTGCTCCCCCCAACTTCAGGTTTAATTTCCTTGGGTCGGCGAGAAGCATTCTGATGATCCGAGTTAATTCAAAATGTAAATTTCATCTCCTATCAGCTAATAGCTCTGAGCTGTGCTTTACATAACAGGGGAGCAGCTGCCACATGAGTCACCAGGCCCCTGGCTCCCTCATCTCTGTCCTTAATGTTGACGAGGCCCTTGCCTAAGCTTCAGACAGGCAGCCGAAGCCTCCATCCCTGCGGGCCAGACCTGAGTTCACCTCGGAGGGCAGAATGTTCCATTAATCAGCAGGCCTTTGGGGTGGGCTCAGGCCAGCCCCAGGAGCTGGGCAAGGCCCAGGAGGCTTCAGCTGGACTAATCCAGTCCCCCAAGACCAGTGCCAGGCAGCCCAGGGTCTTGTGTCTACTTAGTGCCAGAAGCTTTGTCCGGAGAAGAGAGCCACCCCTCAGGGCAAGGCAGGCTCCAGCTGGTCTAGAAGATAGCATGCTGCCAAGGTCTCCCTGGGCCTGCTGTCCTCAGGGTGCCAGGTTCCTCCGGACCACAGGACAGGCTTCCTTGCGTCCCTACAAGATACTAAGGGTCCCTCTTAAACCATCCCAGCATCTTGCTGTCAGAGCTAAGCCACCACCCATTCCCTGAAGACAGGGCAGGTGGCAGACTGAGGCGTCCACCAGGAGGGTGGAGGGCAGCTCGGGAGGGGTCTGCCTGGGAGCCTGAGCCACAACAGGTGACTTCAACCTGGGTCGAGAGAGCTTAGACAGTATCATGAGTGCGGCAAGCAGGGCACGGGGAGGCGGTCGTGGAGGGAATCTCGGGCCTGCTGCTCAGCTCGAGCAAGCTTCGGGGGAACGAGGTACGCTCACGTCAGATCTCCACAAAGCCAGCCCCAGCTCTGACTGGTCACTGTCCATAGGCCTGAACATGGGCTAAGTCTCAGTTCTCCTTTTTGTTTTTGGAGCCTTGGTGCTGAACCCAAGGTCTCGTGCATCCTGAGCAAGCACTTTCGCCCATCGCTAAATCCCAGTTCTGTGAGCCCACCGCCCCCCAAAGAGCTGTGTGACTCCACCCCTGAAACGAAGGCTTGCAGAAGTCAGGTATAGATAGCATTTGTCCAGTAGGGGAAACTGAGGCTCAGAGAGGAAGAGTCTGTTCCCAGGGTGCACCAGAAAAGCTTAGTGGTTATGCAGAGCTCCTCCACCCTCCATTACGGAACACAGGGTGCTCCTGCTATTGCCAGCACCCCTAGGTCCAGGCTGAGCCCTGTGCCTACCCTGCTACAGTCAGAGCCATGACTGAGGGCTGTGACCACCAGCCCGGGAGGGGATGCTTCTGACAACCTGCTGACCAAGGGACTTGCATGGACTCTAGGCTCTGCAGCCTCAGCTTCTCATCCGACCTCTGGCTGGACACTTCCCAGGGCTCCTGAGGACTAAGTGACACCGACCCTGTGCTGAGAAGCCGCACGCCTTGTCCACTTTGTCCAAATCCCCCCAACATGCTCCGGGAGAGGGCATTGGGAGAAAGAAGCCTCTCCCTCCCTCCCTCCCTCCGTCCCTACCTCCCTTCCTCCTTTTCTCTACTCACTGAACTTGGCCTTTGGAGCCAGGAGTAAATAGCTGGCTTCTGGTCCAAGTTAAATGAACTTTGTTTATGTTATTGTTGTCTTTAAACTTTATGGAGCAATAGTCACATGCCATAATGTCTACTCATTCGAAAATTCAATGATTTCTTAATATATTTGCAGGACAATGGAAACTTGACCACAACCTAACCGTAGCTTATCTCCGTCACCCCAAACAAACCCTGTACCCAATCACATCCCTCCCTCCCTCCCTCCCTTCTGTGGCCTTGCCCCCACTCCTGCAGCCACTGGCTTGCACCTACAGCCTTGCCTGTTCCAGACACTGCATGGACACACAGTCACACCATACATGGTCCCGCTAGCATGGAATGCTGGGGTTTGATTTACATTTGTCACAGAACTTCTTTTTTTTTGTTTTTGCAGTACTGGGGATGGAACCTAGGGCCTTCTGCATGTTAGACAAGTGCTCCAGCCCTGAGTTACATCCGTGCCTGGGGTGAGCTTCTCCTGAAGTGCTCCTGTTTCCTTCGGTCTATTCCTATGAGCCCATGTAGAAGAGCAATCATTGGCTCACCTCCTGCAGGCCCCACATGGCACATATGCAAGTGACATTTTGAAAACAGGTCTGCATGCCCCAGTCCCTTGGGTCCCCTGACTCGGGACTCCCGCACCCTCCTCTGTCCATAGGCCACCTCTCTCTCACTCTTGCCTTAGCCTGCCCTGGACTCAACTACCCTGCACGTTGCCACCGCAGTGTAGAAAGGCCAGAGCAAAGTCTGTAGGCAGCAGCCAGTCCCTTCTGTCAACAAACTCCCAGGGACAGCTGCAGGCTGGCTTCTCCCCCCCACCCCACCCCATTTTGTCCGGAAGTAACATCTACGATGAGTTTAATTATGCAATTAAAGTCATTTTCCTGGGCTGAACAAATATTTACAGCATATTTTGCTGTAAATTGCTTCGCCTGGAAAAGAGCTCTGCCATTCAGGCGGGCAAACACTTGCGCATTTACATATTCCATTACCAGGGGACCAGGGGACTGGGGGTGCTGAGCTGGGCTGCAGGGACCCAGGACTGCATAGGCTGAGTGCCCCCAGGAAGTGGCACCAACAGCCAGGACACCGGCAGGTGTCAGCCAAGCAAGTGTGTCCCAGCCCGCACCAGCACCGCCATGGAGGGAGTGACGTCCATTGCTCTTCCAAGGAGGCCCCACGTCCCAGCTCTGTGTGGTAGAGATCTCTGAGCTCTGCCCTGCTGCCACTAGGCCCAGAGATCAGAGAAAAGTTGTTGCATGGAGATAGTTCCGGAATGACCAGCCTGTGTGGGCAGCGAGCGGACCATCCTGCCTGTCATCCTTGCAGGCGGGTTTCCAAAAGCCTCCATGTCTTGAGCCTTTCCTGAGGACCCTCACTGTGCGCCCCCTCTACACTTTCCTGTATGGTGGGGGAGGGGAGGCAACTCCAGGTCCCTGCAGGTTGTGGCCACCTGTGAAGATCCTGGGCTGAGAGGAGAGCTATTGTAAGCAACCTGTGTTCCCAGGAGTCACTGCCACTGCCGGGCGAGGGTACACTGTTTGGAGTTTCTTCCTGGACGTAGATTTCACAATGTTCCCTACACTTTCATCCTCTACTGATGCCAGGGACAGCAGGGGAAAATGTTGCGTGGCCACAGATGACACGCACAGAGCTCTCTGAGATGGGCATCTAGCTGCTATCTCTGGGAGCTACAGCTTCTCCAAATAAGTGCCAGTTGCCAAGCCTTTAGCTTTGGTCCTCATTCGGGACTGGGATAAATGTCTCTGTAATGAACACTTTCAAGCTCGGTGCGTTCTTCTCCTAGGACACGTTTCTTGAAGCCAGAAGGGCAGGACCCAAGCTCAGGACCTTTCGCTAGAATCTTTGATACGGGGAGGTTGGGGAGATTGGGGGTTACTAGGCCGGGAGGAAAATGCCACTGATTTCCTGGTTGGCTCTGCTCCATTGCGCCACCTCCCGAAATCCAGAATAGCTGTAAGGTCAGAGGTGGAGAGGGCAGAGCTGGTCACCAGCACTGCAGCTGCCGGAAGCTTTGGCCCTGGTGCAGCTCCAACACGGCCATGCAAGACCAAGAGTAAAACCAAAAAAACAGGAAGCACTGCCCTTCTTAGGTTCCCGTTGTGTACTAAAACCTTTGGCATCATCTCAGTTAATCTTTTCAGCAGCAGCCCAAGGAGGTGCAGAGTCTTGCGCCCATTTCACAGCTGAGAAAACTGAGGTCCAGGCCTTTGTGCTATTGCCTAGGTCATGATTGTGACTCACGTGGAGCTGGGCTATTTCATCACATTTTCCTGGGGCCTAGGGAGTATTACTGTTCCTAGGGACTAAGTGACAAGAGGGTGGCCTGCTGGCCTGGGGGCAGGGATAGGGATAGGATGTATCCCATAATTCTAATATCACTCTCCCCAGGAAAGGACGGAGGGCAGGAGAGAAGAATCAGGCCACCAGACCACACTGGTAAGGGGCTCCCAGGGTGACTACTTCGACAGCTGGAGAGATACAGAGCGAAGGCCCACTGTGACTGGGTCTACGTAGCAGGGCTGTCCCTCAAGGAGGGTCTTGGTTTTAAACCCTCGTTGATGCCATGTAGCATCCAGAGGGGTGCATCTGATACCTGGGGATCTGAGGCCGAGGGGAGAAGTAGAGGAAAGAGGACTGCATCCTGCCAGTGCCTGTGGGGTCCTGCTGCTCCCTTGCCAGGCCCAGGGCTGCTGTGGTAACTCCTGGAAGTCAGGGGCAGCAAAAGGGGGCAGGCCGGCTGGGTCTCAGGTCCCCATGGCCTTGTGCAGTTGGCTGGCTAGTGACAAGCAACTGCAGGGCGAACTTGTACTCCAACCTCACCTCCAGCGACGGCCACTCAGCCTCTAAGCCTCCTCCTCTCTGTCTTCCCACCTACAGGTGCAGTCCAGGGACCCTGGAGAATGAAGTCGCCATCTCCTGGTGATTATACCCAGAAGTCCCAGCACTGAAACCAAGACTTGGAGACTGAAGAAAAACTCAAGAGATATGATTTGGGGGAAACTGAGGCGTGGGCCATGGGCAAGTGGTGAGTCTTTCGGAGCCCCTGAAAACTCTGTGTCGACGTCACCTCGCCCAAGCTTCCCAGGCCAGGTGGCAACATGGCCGCACACTGTGCTGAGGAGGAGGAAGGCGTCTCTGGCCACTTCCCAGGCCTGGTCGTCACTCCTAGCCTCCGTTTTCCCACCTGTAAAGCTGAATTGATCTTGGCTTCATGTTCCATGTGGACAAAGCAAAGAAGGCAGAGCAAAGAGGAAACCGGCAAAGGGCAGGAGAAAAAGCGAGGTGTCCTGGCTCAGGTGCAAGCCAGCTGGGTGTGGTGGAGGGCCAGGCTAACTCACAGCTGGGCCCAGAAGGGGTAAACAGCTGGAGGAAGCCGCGCTTATCTACAGAACGAGGTGCGATAAGGACGCTATGGTTTGTTTGGACTGTTCTGGAATAACCAGTCCACGCTGGGAGCAGAGGAGACCTGGCAAGGGCTCAAGGAGGCCCCAGGCCAGCTCACGCTCCCTTTTTTCTCCAGCAGCATGCAGTGGAGCTGCGTGCACGCTCTCGGCACACAGGCGCTCCGTGTGGACAGGCAAAGCAAAGCGGGTCCAGCAGATGTGTAGTTCCTCCTCCTCCTCCTGCAGAACGCCCTTCTAGCCCGGCCCAGAGGCCCCTGGCTGTGTGATTCTGGCCCTGAGGGAGGCTGAAGCAGGAAGAGCACGAGTCCTAGTTTCCCCCAGGGAATGTCACAAGTGAGCAAGATCCTGTCTCAATGTAAACAAATAGTATCGGCGAGATAGCTCCGCGGTTAGATCCCTGGTACTGCCTACTGCGCTAGCTCTAACCCCCTGGCGCGCTGAGCCCGTGACCGTGTCCCAGCGCGGTGGCGCACCCTGTAATCCCAGCAATGGGGAGGCTGAAAGCAGGAGGATCACTATGAGTCTGAGATACATAGTGAGATCCTGTACCATATACGTGGTAGGTGGTTAGCTCAGTGCAAATACCCCAGGTTCAATCACAAGCACTGGGAAAAAAAACAATAAAACGAATCAAAACAAAAATGCTGGGGCTAGGGAGATAGCTCGGCCGTCTAAGCGCCTGCCTGGCAAGATCAAGGACCAAGGTTCTAATCCCCACACCACATGATGTGCTGGACCCAGAACCCCAGGCACATGGCGCCAGCCACCGAAACTGAGTGCGGTGTTGCACGCCTATAATCCCATCGCTGGGGGGTACTGGGACAGGTGGATCACTACAAGTTCGAGCTGAGTAGTGAGACCCTGTAGCAAATAAATATATATTTTTTAAATTTTGAAATGCAGCTGGGCGTGGTGGCGCACGCCTGTAATCCCAGCACTTGGGAGGCTGAGGTAGGAGGATCAATGCGAGTTCGAGACCAGCCTGGGCTACAAAAGTGAGCTCAAGGCCAGCCTCAACTGCATAGCGAGACCCTGTCTCCAAAAGACAAAAAAAAAAAAAAAATTTTTGAAATGCTTCTGTCCCCACTCAGTATTTTAATGATGACAGATAAAAGAGTTATTCCACAAAAAAAAAAAAAAAAAAAAGGATTAAAAGACAAAAACATGTGAAACTATTCACAACATAATTACTGGCAAAGGCAGAGTCCCCAGGCCCCAATTTTTTTTTTTCAAAAACACATTTTAAACAGCTAGGGAGATAGCTCCGCAGCACAAGTGCCTGCCTGGAAAGTGCAAGGTCATGAGTTCGAACCCCAGTCCTGCCAAAAAAATAAAAGAAAGAAAATAAATAAACTCTTCTAGCCCAGCCGTGTGTGGGCCCCAAAGGCTGTAGAGCTGTGAACCAGCGCCCACTAGTGGCAGAAGCTGGTCTAGCAAATCAGGAGTTCAGGCAGAGCTCTGCTGGGTGGATTCAGGGAAAATCAAGCGAAGCAAACCCATCTCTTTTCTATAAAAGTTTATTTGGTAATTTTTTTCCCCAAGAAACAATGACAAAGGGAACAGACTGCAGTTTCACAAGGGTAAGGAAAGGATGGTGTACAAAAATAATTTAAACACACAGTTTAGTAACAAAGCAACATTTCTTTCTAGTTAACAACTACTAGGTAATAATCTTGCCCAAGATTTTTCCAAAGGTATTAAATACATTTTAGACAACCATGAATACAGACACAGACACAGACACACACGCACGCATGCACACACGCATGCACACGCACACACACACACACATACATATCTCAAGTACTACTTCTGTGCAATCTAGCTAACTGACACAGCTAGGGTAGAAAATGGGGAACCCTGGATGCCTGAGGAACCCTAAACAGAACATGCATTGCCTGTGGATTCTGGAGACACGCAGAGATTTCCCCTCCCCACCCCATTAACTATTAGCTCCTTCTCTGTGGCTCTTGTTGATCAAGTAAGCGTGCCTCTGATCTGCTGGATGCCGTGGTCATTGTGCTGTGGCTTGTGTGGATTTGGGAAGACTCGCTTTCTCCCACTGTGAGTGCACCCACTGGATGGAAAAGGGGTGCTTCTAAGGGGGAATCCTTCAGCCTCTGACTACAGCTGGCTGATTCTCTGCTTCAGAGCAAGGATCTCCCTTTCAATTTCATACGGGAGGTCAGCATTGACCTGCTCTTCCAGATACTTCTTGACGTCTTCCACCTCCTCCTCCCAGAACTCTTTGGAGATGTCAAAGAGCTCCTTCATGTTGATATTCCCCAGACCTTTCAGATTGAAGGCGTCCTCCTTGGGGATGTAGCCGATGGGGGTGAGCTGGGCGCTGTCTTCCCCATTGATCCGGTTGAACATCCACTCCAGCACCCGGGAGTTCTCTCCGAAGCCAGGCCAGAGGAATTTGCCATCCTTGTCCTTCCGGAACCAGTTGACATGGAAGATCTTGGGCAGCTTGACTGCAGGGCGATGAGCCATGCTCAGCCAGTGGGCCAGGTATCTGCCAAAGTTGTACCCAAAGAAGGGCCGCATTGCAAAGGGGTCGTGCATGATGACTTTGCCTGTGAAACAGAGGGGGATCCATTGGTAATTGGTGTCCCCAAAAGATAACTACCATCCTCTCTGACTCTCTTCTCTCTGTCTCTCTCTCCCTCTCTCCCCTCCCTCTCTCCTCTCTCTCTCCTCTCTCTCTCTCCTTCCTCTCCCCCTCTCTCCCCTCCCCTCCCCCTCTCTCCCCTCCCCGCTTCCCTCCCCCCCTCACCTTTATGCTCTGCAGCCGCAGTGGCTTCTGATCGCATGGCTGCCCCCACAAATACTCCATGCTGCCAGTTGAGAGCTTCATAGACAAGAGGGACACCTTTCATAGGAAAAAAGAAATGTCCCTTAAAAACTATGGCACTTAGACTCTAGGCCCATTGGTGTCTTTCACATGCATTTTTTTAAATTGAGGTAATTCTACATTGGCAAAGCCAACATTCAGAAAACACAGATTGAAGTTATATCCTTCGGGCCATGAAGCAAAAGGTGAAATTGAACCATTTTAGGTCAGGGATCCAGAAAGGCTCTAGCGGACCAGAAGAGTAAGTTCTATATTTGAGTTTGCCAGTTGTTCTGGATTTGGGGAAAGGGAGAGCTCTGGCACCCTCAGATGGTCACAGCTGTCACCCTCCTTGCCTCAGCCCACATGGGGGAGAGCCTCACCAGCCGGTCTGCGGCCTCCGAAGATGATCCCCTCAATGGGCACGCCTTCTGGAGACTCCCAGGCAGGATCAATGATGGGGCACTGGCTCGCAGGGGTGCAGAACCGCGAGTTGGGGTGGGCACAAGGTTCCCCTACAACACAGGAGGGAGAGGCCCCTTAGCTTCTGGCCCCAACAGGCATGGCATCCACATCCCAGACCTGGTGGCCTCTGAGGGCACTCACCGTCCTGTGGGTGCCACTCTTTGTTCTTCCAGGAAGTGATTGTGATGCCCGAGGCCAGCGGCTCATCGAGGCCCTCCCAGTAAATGCCGCCATCACTGGTCTCTGCCACATTGGTGAAGATGGTGTTCTGCCGGATAGTCTTGATGGCATTGGGGTTCGTCTTCACAGAGGTGCCAGGAGCAACACCAAAAAAGCCATTTTCTGGATTGATGGCCCTTAAGTTACCTGGAAAATTGCAAATCAAAACATTTTCTTAGATTCTTAGATCTTATTGAGCTACTTTGGGCACCAAATTCTCAAATCACTTTTTCCCTCCCTATGCCTACCTTTCTTTGATCAATCACCACATTCAACATTGAGACTTCCTATAACTCATTCTTCAATTTTAAGAGATAGATAGATCGGTAGATAGATAGATAGATAGATAGATAGATAGATAGATAGATAGATCTTAAACCACAACAGGCTTAGAACATGGCATGTAAGAAAGCCAACAACCCACTAACATCTAATGATTATCAACAGTCAGGCATAAAAGAGTCACCTTGGCCATCGAATTTCATCCAAGCGATATCATCCCCCACACACTCAATTTTCCACCCTGGGAGCGTGGGGTTCATCATGGCTAGGTTGGTCTTCCCACAGGCGCTGGGGAAAGCTGCCGCCAAGTACTTCTTCTGGCCTGAGGGGTTCGTGATGCCCAGGATCTGTGGAAACAAACTTTCTCTCAGAGATCTAGGATCCCCAACAGGGCAGGTCCTCAACGTCTATTTCTTTGGCCATCAGGACAAACATGTGCAAAGAACTAAGGCTCTCTATTGTCCCTACCACATTTGGGGCACTTGGGAAGGGCCATACACAGGGGCATTCGTTGTTATTCATGGAATGTCCCAACCTGTCCAAGAACCTTAACAGGAAGGCGTTTGTCATGGGGCTCCTAGTCACCGCAGTCCTCTCCAACATGCACCTCTGGGGGGTCCCCCACACGCACCAGCATGTGCTCTGCCAGCCAGCCCTCTTCCTTGGCCAGCCGGCTGGCGATCCTGAGTGCAAAGCACTTCTTCCCAAGCAGCGAGTTGCCGCCATAGCCACTTCCGAAGGACACTATCTCCCTGCGGTCGGGTAGGTGGGCAATGAGCGTCAGCTCTGGGTTGCAGGCCCAGTTGTTCACCAGAGGCTCTGTAGACAGGGGAGCAGTCCTCATTAGCAAGCCGTGCATGTCCCTGTTCAGAGAATGACATCCCCCCAACACACACACACTACACACACACACACACACACACACACACACGCACACACACACACACACACACACACACACACAGAAACTCACTTTATTAGCTCATGAGTTGACAAGAATCCACTTACTTTTTAAAGGTAATGGGCAGCCCACAGAATGGAGACACTTGATGAACTCCCCATCACCCAGGGCCTGCAGCACTGCGGTCCCCATGCGGGTCATGATCCGCATGCTGGCCACCACGTAGGGTGAGTCAGTCAGCTCAACACCAATCTTGGACAGGGGTGAGCCCAGGGGCCCCATGCTGAATGGGATGACGTACATGGTGCGACCTGCGGGGACAGAGGGGTGAGTGGGAGAGGCTGAGAGATGACCTTGGCCCACACATGCAACCACCACGGCTACTCCCTGTGTGTCCCAGGTATCCTCTCTGTGCCCTACCAGCTGCCCTGGCTTAAGAGTCCACTGGGAAGTGAACAAATTGCCAAAATCAAAGAGTTTTCAAAAATGTGTAAGTGGTTCTACCAAGCTATTTAAAATCCACAGGCACAGAGGGACTGGGGAGATAGCTCAGTAGAATAAACACTTGGCTGGCAAGCGCAAGGGTCTGAGTTCAATCCCCAGCTCTGAAAACAGTAAAATAAAATAAAATGAAATAAAATCCGCACACACAGAAACCGGCTGAGGCACCTGAGGCCACGAAGTCTCCATCACCACCATGATTATCACTAGGCTAGACGATGAACAACAGGCCATGTTTTGCCCAGCGAAGTGACCCCACTCACCTTTCATGCATCCTGGGAACCTGGCGTTGAATGCTTTCTCAAAGTCCTCTTCTGACATCCAGCGACCCAGCTGGCTGATGCCGGATTTGGGGATGGGCACCGTGTCTCTTTGCTCTTGGGTAATGATCACGGTCTTGCTTTCTATCCTGGCCACATCCCTGGGGTCAGTGAGTGCCAGCCAACTGCAAAAGTCATAGGATTCCCGTCAGCTAGGCATCACTTGGAACGGAGCGCTGTTCACCAGCAAGTTCTTCCCACACCTGGCAGGAGTTGCTGCGGAAGTGCCAACAGCCAAGCCCACTCGGACTTGGCCAGGTGGTGACTAGACCCCAACAGACCTGGAAGACAGGGACTGTTTTTCATTTTTATCAGGAATAAATTTTGCAAAGACTTTCTGTGGACACCATCCCATTTCCAGTACGGGTGACTACAAGTGTCACAGGGTCTCTGTGATTCTGATATTTTATGAAATTTTAAAGAGCTCTCAGTCCCCCGCAACACGCAAAGCCTCTATCACCTCTCTACCGATACCCCAGAACTGCTGGGACCCAGATGTGAGTGGCTGCAGAGCTTACCAGTTGTCGTATTTCTTGAGCTTCCTGATGACGCCATCCTCCCGCATGCGGTCCAGCAGCCGCCCATTCTCCTCCTCAGAGCCATCACAGATGTGGATGTGATCAGGCTGGCACAGCTTCACATTGGTCTCCACAAATTCCCTCACTGCCTGGGGCAGGCTGTCCAGGCTGCCTTGGACGACTTTAGCGGACAAGTCCATGCTGCTGTGCAGCTGAGGGGGCATGCCCACAGATGGGTATGAAAGGCTCCAAATGCTGAGGTCACCTGAAACAGGAACCACAAGCTTCCTGGTCAGAAGGACCCGCAGACACTTTGCCAGCGTAGACTTTGATCTGCACCAGTCGGGTGTTTACCTGCTTTAAGGAAAAAAAGTATGGTGAGTTCCTGAGTTCCTGTTGTTGCTGAATGGCTTAGCAATGTGAATAAGGAAGTTCCACCTACCTTTTATCCTTCGGGTGATCTCGATCAGAGAACCAAGAATGCCTCCCTGTTCTTCCCGCCAGCGACTGGTGCTTGCAGTGGGAAGGCCATACTTGGTGGCAGAGCCTCCTGGCTTTAAATACCATGGAGGAGGCTGGCCCTGCCCTTGGCTGCCCTGGGAGGCCCGTCTCTGACGTCAGGGGCCGGTTGCTGGATCTCAGCCACAGTCAGTTATGTTTGGGACCAGATCACCACCATAAACTCCAGGGAGATAATCATTGAACAGATAGCTGTTAATGAATGTTTGGAGGCCTCGGGCCCCGAGAGCAGCCGTAGTGCATCCTTACCCAACTTTTGATTGACTAAACTTTGACCCCACTTGCTGCTGATGCAATGCATAGCCCCTTTCCTTGACAGACAGGTAGGGTCAAGGACGCAGCTGACCGGGGCACATTCTGGACTTCAAATGTTGCTGGCAGCACATTTTGTGTGACAACCACACTGTTTGGCAAAACATGACAGCTGGGAGATGTCACCCAACAGTCAAAGTTCACAAGAAAAATACACTCCTCCTCAGGCTAATGAGCAGCATATTGGCAAAGATCCATGACACCTGAGTGAATGGGGTGCCAAGCGCCTTACTGAATGCCTGTTGCATACTCTGGCTGCGCCCCCCAATAAATCCATGCACCTAGGGGGTTCTACATATTTTTCTCATGTTCATATCTGCATGTACTGGCATGAAACTGTGCATGAAAGGCTTTGTATTGACTCACTCATTGCCACGTCTGAAGGGAAGGCTCTCATCGATGCTGTCTGTGGGCAGACAAGGAAACTGAGGCAAGGAGACCAACCGAGTAGGAGGTGGGAGATAGGAGGCAGAGAAGGGCATGACTCCAAGCCAGCCAGGCTCTGGAGCACTGCATCATCCCTTGTGAAGTCCCATTACCTTCTCTGGAATCTTCTCTGCGTTCCCCCAAGAAGCTCTGGGCTAAGGACGGATACTTGTGCAGATGGTTTTCGCTTCTCTTGCAAGTCTGAGAGTCTAGGGAGTGGAGGGGGCTTGGCGGTTTTACTAGATTACACTTAAGCAATGAGACCTTTATAACCGTTGTAAAGAATTTGTTTTGCAAACTGCCAGAGTTTCAATTCAATTTAATGACTCTGGGGCTGCGCTGGGGTGTAGAGCACTGGGTGAGAAGTCAGGTAAGGAGGCCAGCTCTGAGCCCCAAACGCCCAAGGCCAGCCTACCAGCTCCCAGAGAGCCCCCACCTCAAAAAGGAAGAGTGGGGCTTGGCCCAACTCCCCCAGAGTGTGAAGTAAGCCCATGAGATCACTCTTGACTGTGCTGGCAAACAGCTAGGGCAAATTCGAGGCACGGCGAGTGGCCGCCTCAGGTCAGGCACACTTACAGGCCTGTCCCAGTGGGCTAGGTGCTCACAGGCACTGACAGACAGATAGGCCCATGGCCCCTTCTGCGGAGATTTATTACCAGCCTGTCACTGGGGCTTGTTCATTCCAGTTTTTACACAACCAATTGGGTCTTTCAGTGTAACTACAATAGGAGATGCTCTCTTTGGTCTAGGGTTTTTGCCCCTTCAGGTCCCTGGGATTCAGCACTGGTGCTGCCTCACCTGCCCTGTGTGAGTTCTCAGTATCTCGCCGGGCAGGGCCTGAGGTCCCCTAGCACCTGACACCTGTGAACATAGCCATGTGAGAGCAAACCCACGAACGCGGGACTCACACCTTCACACTGGCTCACTGCACAAAATTGGCACAGTCCTGCTTTGCTGATGAAATTGCAGTGAGTCCAACCCCTCGGAAGAGCACGTAGACTGGAAACAGAAGTGAGAAGCCAGAATTAGGTGGAAGTTTTAAACGCACCACGTAAATGAAAGGTGTTTATACTGAGAGTCTTTGGGGGAGGAAAACCGTTTGTTCAGTTTGTTCAAGGGCAGGCAGCAGCCCCTCAAGACATGAAAAAGCAAACAGTGGGCTGCACATTCATCTGTAAGTGGGGCGCTCTCTGGGAGAATCCAGATGTACAAAGACGCAAGAAGATAGGGTGTTGAAGCCAAAATGTGGGCAAAGACCCCTGATCCCTTGTTGATGTCCCCTCGGGTCACTTTCACTGTTCTCAGGAGCTCCCTGTCCAGGAGACCTCACTGCACAGAATTCCCCCAGGGATGCTGAAGGCAGTGTCTCCTTACTTGACCCTTGGCCTACTGGGAAGGAAGTACCTGAATGAAGTCCTTCTGGTGATTTCAAACTTAAAGAGCAACTAAACTGCTGCTCTCCTGGGTGAGGAGAGTCCCCACGGACACCTGGGCAACCACAAGGGGGCATTCAGGCTGAGGGCAGGGTAGGTGTCACCTTCCCCTATGACTTCTAGGGCCAACGCCATGGAGACTGCCTCGCTGTATCCAGGACCACTCGGGCATACCTTTCCTTTGGTCCAGGAGTGTGCTTTGTAAAGTATCAAAACTTAAGCCCAGGTACAAAAGTGCCTTGGGGAAAGCAGAAGAAACCCCAGCGTTATGCCGGGTGCTGGCACATGCCTGTAATCCCAGTGCTCAGGAGGCTGAGGCAGGAGGATCACTGTGAGTCCAAGACCAGCCTGAGCTGCACAGCGAGCTTACCATGACCACAGAAGCTGAGTCTTCCCCACAACATACACAGACAGGTTTTAAAAGGTGAAGAAGTGTTTTGCCGGGCTGGTGAGATAGCTCAGCAGTCTAAAGCACCTGCTTAAGCAAGCTTAGGCAACCACAGGGACTATGGTTCCATCCGTGGCACCACACACTGCACCAGCCCCACCCCCAAGGCAGGCTGAGCTAGCCATAACATAAACAAACAAATAAATAAATAAAGTGTTTTTAAAAGAAGTGTTTTGCTTTGCTAGAATTGTGTTTTCCTCTCGGAATCATCAGCATACACTTTTATTACATGTCCACTCGGCCTTTGGCACTGAGGATAAATTTTTTTAGCAGTGGGCTTTCTCTGCCTCCCAGAAATGCCGTGTATTACCGGGTCTCCTCTAGGTATGTTTCCACATCTCCTACTCTTTTTTTTTTTTTTTTTTTTTTTTTTTTTTTTTTTTTTTTTTTTTTTTTTTTTTTTTTTTCTTGTTTCACAACCTTTGTTTATTCACTCATTTTCATGGCCGGCTCAGCCTGCCCTGAGAGCAAGGCTGGCGCAGCATGTGGTGCCGGGGATCGAACCGCAGTCCCTGAAGCTGCCCAAGATCTCCCAAGTCTTTAGGTGTTCAAGAAGGGAATCACGCACACTCACTCAACCTACAACGTGACTTGTCACTATGCAAAAGTCCTCCAGCGAGGTCTCCCCATAGGGAGCCATGACCCTCTGTGCCGTGTCCTCCCACACACCGGTCACCCACTGTACACTCACCCCATGCATTTTGCCCTGGGCCCCGTGATTTACACAGCCACCTACACACAGGGTGCAGAGTACCTGAGAAGCATTTCCCTCCAGGGCCCGGATCAAGTTGGCCAGACACTGAGATGCTGGGGTACTCAGCGTCCCCTCAGATCCCCATGAGGGCCAGGAGAGTGGAGAGACATAGGTGAGCAGCTGCGCACCCCCTCCATACCCCACCTCCCCTGGCAGGGTCTGATGCTGTGCTTTGCTATCTACACTCTGAGCAGAACAGGTGGCTGGGGTGGCTCAGAGCTCTGAGGTCAGCAAGCGCCTTCTTGGGTCTGTGCGCAAGTGGCCATGGAAGTCAAGACTGCGAAGGGACTTTTGAATGCAGGCCTCTGAGCCCACGCCGGGGCCCTGCCAGTCTGCTGCACCTGGCTCCTGAGGATACAGCAGGGAGGCCACAGTTGACTATTACAAGGGCTGTCGGCAGCGACCTGGCAGGGCAGGTGAGCAGGACATGGCAGAACCTCTGGTGCAGCTGTGCGGGACAGCGGTGTCAAGGGTGCCAGCACAGGAGGTGTCAGGAGCTCTGGGATCTCACAGCAGAGGACCCTAGGGTCAGTCTGGTGTTCTTAGCTGCTGGAGGTCATGTAAGAAGCGACTCCCCCAGAGCCTGTTAGCATTAGGGCCAGGCGGTCACACAGAGCAACAGGGTCCCCTGAGAATCTGCTGGGCTGCCCCATCCCCCCCCCATATGCTCAGAGGTGCCCTCACCCATGGCAGTTCTGATTTCACCAGTGTACGCTCTAGGCTTTCCTGGTGGATCTTTGCACAAGGATTTCCACAGGCAGAAAACACTGGGAATCCACCCATCACAGCCAAGCCTTTCCTTGAAGCAGTGGAGCAGCTGAGTGACAGAGTGTGGACCCTGCCAACACTGTCCTGAGCTGGGTCTCTCCTACGTAAGCCTACCAGCTCCCTAGCCCAGCCCAAGCTCCATGGGGCAGACACTTGTGGAAGAGGGTGGGCTGTGCCTCAATGCAGGGACCTGAATCCATGGAAGAGCATGAATCAATCTGACCAAGAAAAAGGGAACAGTCATTTTCCGGAAGATGACCAAAAACAAACAGCATAAATCCTATGTCCCAGAGCCAAAGGTATTTACACAAACTGAGCCTGGGTCTCCAGGGTCCAGGTTCCAGGGTCAGGACACTCCTCACAGGGCACCTGGCTGACCTCAGCATAGATGTTTCCAACAAGGAGACTACACAGCCCATCCCTACCCTCAGCCACAGCACTGCCACCTGGGCAATTTGGGTCATCCACCCTGCTCCACTCGTCAGGAGCAAATATTTAGATGTTCTGTTTGTGCGGTAATCGCAGTCTGCGGGAAAGGTTCACAGAGGGGGACGAGCCTGGTTCCTGTCTGGGTGCCAGAGAATCTATGTCAGAAGGGGTCCTTAGCCAGTTACAGTAGCACAAGTCAAAGAGGTTGGAGGTCTCTTCTGGGAATGATGAGTGTGTTGAGGAGCTAGGAGGAGGGACGGCCTGATGACACTGTGAATGCCACCAACCTATGCAACCCATTTACTTTTGGTTTTTTGTTTTGTTTTGTTTTACCAGGGATTGAACTTAGGACCTTGCACTTGTCAGGCAGGTGCTTATGCCACTGAGCTATCTCCCTGGCCCTGTATACACCTTAAAATGGGTAACTGTATATTTTGTGAATTTCAGCTGAGTTCCTTTTTTTTTTTTTGAGATTATGTGACCTAGAGGCCGAGGAGATAGCTCAGTAGAATAAGTGCTTGCCTGACAAGCACAAGATCCTGAATTCAATCCCTGCTACTGCAACAAAAAAAAAAAAAAAAAAGAAAGGAAAAGAAAAAAAAAAATGTGTTTGTCTAGTTGTGCTTTTAAAAGAAAAAAAAAACTTTAGAAATGTACATGGTGGGGGACACCTACTTGGGATCCCCCTCCTGTCTCTCTCTCAGACAGGAGCAGTACCCACAGCCCACTCTTAGATGAAAGGAGGTCTCTATAACCCACCAGCCTCTCAGTTTTTAGTACAGTTCTCTCTACCTCTCTTTATGACCCTATAATGTCCTAAGGTAGCTATGGTGGGCTGTCCCTAGAAGAGGGGGCATCTTCTCCAAAGGTGTTAAGGTTTCTTTTTCTTTTCTTTCTTTCTTTTTGTCTTTCTTTCTTTCTTTCTTTCTTTCTTTCTCCTTTCTTTCTTCCTCCCTTCCTTCTTTTTTTTTCTTTTTGATTTTGCTTTGTCTTTTCTGGTACCAGAGGTTGGTCCGGGGCTTTTGCACTGAGCCATATCTCCTGTCCTTTTTCTGCTTTTCAGTGTTGAGACGGGTAGTGAGTTCCTCGACTGTCACTAGCTACACAGGCTGAGCTCTATCCTGTGATTCTCCTGCCTCAGCCTCCCAGAAGCTGGGAACACAGGTGGTACCCCACACCCACTCAGTGGTATGGGTTTTGTTGATGCATGTTTCCACAATAAGAAGTGAGGAGAACCTGAAGGTGCCGCTTTGCTTAGGGGGTGTCAACAAGCACACTTTGGCCACAGAGACATATGGGACATGTTGGAGAACTGCTTGTATCCTGCGGTGAGAGCCTTCGGGGCTGGCTAGCACAACTCTGTCTTTGCTGACCCCTGGACACAGCAACTCTGGGCAAGCTTGTCTCTTTCTCTGGCAGTTTCTCTCTGCCAGGCTTACAGCAGGACACTGGGGCTCTGGACATGAGAGCCAGTGCACACACGGGAGCTCCATGTCACAGGGACCTCACTCTCCGGGCCACAGTGTTAATCTGAGGAGCCGCAGCGCAAGGCTATGGTGGGGGATTCATTGGTGAAGTCAGGACATGCAGACATGCTGCTCCCCTGCATGACCTTTCTCTGGTCACCACGCTCACTCCAGAGCCCACGGGCAAGGGCTTGGCTCTCTTCCTCCTTCCCTCTCACCTACAGGGAACCTCTGGTGGCCGTGTGTTTGCTTAGCCTCCTTGTGTCTCAGAGGCCAGGGTCTCAGATCCCTGCTGCCTGTGCTGATTCAAATGGGCCCGCAAGAACCTGCCAGGCAACACAGCCACACAGCTCTGTGGCCAGGAAGAGAGCGGCTGATCCGAGTCACACACAACAAAACTGAAAGCTCGATATCAAATCCCTGAGTCAAAAAAAAAAAAAAAAAAAGCAAATCGCCAAAGTACATCATGTACAGGTATAAATTCCCTCTGATGAATATGATCATTTTATATATTTAAAACATACAGATAAGCCTAATAGAAAGAAACTGAAAGCTCATGTGCCCCCACATGGGTGTTCCACAACTATGCCCCTTTCCAGTTTGCGTGCTGTAGACAAAGTGTACCCGGGTTTCTACCTCAGTCTGCAGGGCTGGTACTCATTGTGAGCCCATACATCCCCGGGCAGCTCTCTCATTCTCTCACTTTCCTCATGCAACTCAAATCACATTGACTTCATTTGAGATTTGCATCCAAGAAAGCGAGGGAACGAATGTGTCGCTGAACGTTGTTCTGGACACACCCATGGAGAAGCAGCAGCCACACGGCCAGAGGAACTAATTGCATAGTTAGCAGGAAAACAATGCCGCGCACTGAATCTACAGTGAGAAGATGATCCACCCCGCAGCGCAGTTAACACCCTTGGAAGTAACGATAATTGCTTGGGAACCAAAAACGCCCCTTCCCCGCAGCTCCCTGGTAACTGCAAATTTTCAACTTGCCTATAAGGCTGCTACTGAGAACAAAAAAATGCCTCTTCTGCTCCATGCTGAGGATAATTCCCGACACTTAGGATTGCTAACTCGTTGTCAGTTCCTCCACCAGGGCACATGGCCAAGATTCAGAGACACACTGTCTAGGGTTGGGACTTAGCCAACAAGCCAACCGGGAGCTGAGGCTACAGCTAACCTTTCCAAGGTAAGATAGATCGGAAATCGACGTCCCCCAGGACTGCTGCACTCACAACCTGGTACTGAAACAAAGTCTATGTTCACGCGCCCAGAAAACCCTATTCTTCTGAAGATCAACCACACAGTCCAATGAAGGAAGACACCTGCCAATAATCCTCCTCCCTCAGACTGGACTGCGTCGCTTTGAAGAGCCAACAACGCAAGATCAGTGGTAAAGGAGGAAAGAAACTTTCATGTTATTTTTTGAATATTTTAAAAGAAAATTGTTGGGCCAGTAAGGACTGCTGAGCAGGTGGGGTTTGTGCTCAAAGCCAACACCAATAGGGAGGATTTGTCTTCCTAATAGGTAGGTTTTTCAAACAAAAAAAGGGAAACTAAGGGTTGGTACATCTCCATATCCTCAGATATGGTAAATTTTGTCAACTTTAACTTCCTATCAGGCTGAATTCTGCCCCAAAATTTTGTGCTGAGAGCCACAGGAGAATATGTGAAGTTTTTTTCTCTTTACTGGGCAAGAGGACATTCTAAGGGCTGCTTTCTGCATCCCTGTGCCTCGTCCAGGGTCCAGGGTGACAGGGCTGAGGCCTGCAGGGTTAGGGCACAGTGTGTGCCTCAGGGGCAGAGCTCAGCTCACAGGCACCTGAGGATCTTACTCCAAGTAGCAGCCCCAAGGGCTGAAACCCTGAAAGATAGCCGCAGCCCTGGGCACCTGACTTCTCCCCAGAGGCCGATGGACCTGCTGTGTCAGCAAGGACATCAGAAACAAAGATGGGCTGGGATTTCTGGCCCACAAGCAGGGCACCTGGGTACTTCAGGTAGGTAGGCTGGCTTGGCACTGGAGGTAGACCCTTTCCTTTCTGCCTTGACCCTGCAGCCTGAGTCAGGTTATACCAGCTGTGCTGCCTCAGTTTCCTCACCTTCAAAATAAGAATAACTTAGTACCTGCTTCCTAGGATATTAGCTAGCTGTGAGGATTCAGTTCAGTAGCCTAGTGCAACATGCATAATATAGTGCCAACCATAGTGGAGCAAATACTTACAAATGCTAGAAGAGGAAAGAAAGCTCACGGGGTATTTTATGGATACAAGTCCGTTTATCTTTTTAATCAGTGGCTCCCATAGCGTGTGAGGTATGGGAGGAGGACAGAAAGCAGTGAGGAATCTGGGCTTTTTTTTTGAGATAGGGTCTTGCTATGCAGTTCAGGCTGGCCTTGAGCACACTTTTGTAGCCCAGACTGGTCTCGAACTCGCACCGATCCTCTTACCTCCATCTCCCAAGTGCTGGAATTATAAGCATGCACCACCATGCCCAGCTTGAGTGCAGACATCTAAGGGGCTCAGCCCTCATCCCCTCACACATTCTCCTTGGCCACAACTGTGCCTGGCACGTAGTGCGTGCTTAGTCAGCACCTTATGCACAGACTGCTCTGGGACAGCCTGCTCTCCTCCTGCAAGATCACGGTGCGAGGTTGCAAATGGCTGCACCCAAGGGTGCTGTCCAGGTGACACAGGCACCCTGCCAGGTGAATTCTTGGGCATGGAGGATGGGCAGGCTTTCCCTCGAGCTTTTGCTGAACTCCTTCTGCATGCTCTCCCAGCCCATCTTCTCTCACCTCCTTGCCTCAGACATCTCCGGTTATGTGTGCGACCCAGCCAGGTGGCTTCTCACCTGTGGCCGTGGTCTCTGCCTGTTTGGAGGCTCACAGAGCATGGACACCCTGGATGCAGCCAAAGCCACCAAGGCAAGTGTTTGTCTAAGCCACGTTGTTTACTCTTCTCAAAGTCCCATGGCACGGTGTCGTGATCGTGAGCATCCAGGGACACAAGGTGTGTGCACAGGCAATGAGACAGGCGTGCTAAGGAGCCTGAGTGCTCCTGGAGGCAGAACACGGAGCCCGTTGTGCATATTCGTGCATATTGGTGGGAGCTTCGTCTCGACAGCTTTGATGAATGGCTCAACTTATTTTCCTCCTGGCCCAACTCATTCTAACTACAAACTGCTGAAGATATCCTTTTCTCATTTGTCCTTCGCTAAGTGCTGAGGCATGAACTAAAAACCATTCCCAAGCTGCGGGCCTAATTTTTATTAATAATATCTTCACTCTATCCATCACTGCTAACTAGCAGGAACATTTGAAGAAATTAATTTAAACCCGGCAAGAGGAGACGTGGCAGCCCATCACGTGGCCCTCTCTAGTGAATTCTGTGGCTCAGGCTTCCTTCCTGACACCAGCTGGCTGGCTTGGTTCTCCCCAGCAGAGAACAGCCTGTCCTTCCAAGGAGCAGCAGACAGGACAGGGGGGCCAGGTTAATGGAGGTCCTCTGTTTCCGGATGGCCTTCCCAGTTCTCAGGAAGTGCTGCAGTGGCAGCTGCCTCTGATAGCGTGGTTGGAGGTGGTGGTCCACTGCGGGCACGCGTGGCCTCCTGTGTGACGAGGATGCCCTGACACAGGAGTTGGGTTCTTGCTCCAGGTACTGCCTTGCCTCATTATGTCAGGCATCTACATTTCTTACCCTAAGGCAGGGGAAAATGGGAGAAAAAGAGACACTAGACGCAAAGAACGTGAGTTACTGAGCAGTAACAGGCTCGCAAGGGCTCTAGCTCTGTGCTGTCCCCAGGCCTGCTAACGGCCAGAAGTGTTGCAATCCACAGAGCCCTGTGCCCATGTCCCCACCCTGGGTCACCTTGGGATTGTCATTCACTCAATGCTCCTGGCAAAATGCAGCCTCCTGGATAAGACTGCAAGGACAGAAACTAGCATCTCTGCACATGGAGACAACTTTTTAAAAAATAGGGCCAGCAACAAAACCATTTGCTCTGAGTTTCCCATGAGCTGCCCTGCGGTGGGAAAGGAAAAGGTTGATGCGTTGTGTCCCGACATGTTCTACAAATACAAGTATTTCACAGTATACTGAGGGTACTTTTGCCATTAGACATTTCTGTGTGTGTGTGTGCTCAATGTGTGAAGTTTATCGAATAGTCTTTGAAAAAAATCTTTATTATTTTATTTCAGTGTTTACATTAGTTTTACAATGTTCATAGATTTCTGAGGGTATTTTTTGAAGTTCTTTGTTTCCTTGTATTGTTGTATAATAATTATTCATCAGGTGAGAACCCAGGTGCCCCATACACTACGCCAGGATTTTACCACCTCCTTTTGGAGAGAAAGAGAGAGGAAGAAAGAGAGAGAGAACAAAATTAAATAACTGCAGGTGGGAGACAATCACATATCAAGTGGCTGCTGTGAATTATTAATGATAAATTCTTTGGGAAAAACTTCTTGGACTTTTCTTTGTCGTACTTTTAACAATTGAGCGTGATACTTCTCAGACAGCTTCTTGTGACTTGTCAGATTAGTGAAGTGACAAGTGAATGTACTCGGTACCTACTGAAAAAGGAGTGTTCCTGCCTCTGCTCTGATGGGCACCGTTCGGGCTTTTCAAAATAAAGGTTCTGAGCACTTTAATTTTGGAGAGGCTTGTCAAGGTTCAGCACGAAGCATTAAAATGCTCTCAGCTACTTTGGAGAAGAACAGAGAAAAAGTTTGTGCCTCTACAAACAGATGAACACTCCACAAGTGACATTTGAAAGGCTCTGATAGTGGGTAATCACTGCTCAAAATATACTTAGCAAAGCTTCGCTCTTCCTTGTTCTTTATGTATCTAATTATTCCGGGTATTGTCATGTCAAAAAAAAAAAAAGTTTCATGTGACATGTTGTTTCTTAAGAAAGAAAAAAGTCAAAGTCAGAGATAGAACCTAACTTTGCAGGAGAACGAAGGCCCACTGCATGGGTCAGTTTGGTGGAGGTGCAGGCCACATCCCGCTTCCGGCTGGTACCTGCACTCCAGCAGGGGCTTGGGTGTGCACAGCTTTCCCTGGCCCCTGGTCCTGCAGTCTCAGTAGAGGCCACAGCCCTGAGATAACCATGGAAAGTGCGTGGAGGAGCCAAAGAAAACTCTGACCACTTTAGCTCTGCTGATTTGACATGTCCCATCTGCTGACCCTGCCTGCCCACTGGGCCACGGTCTGCCCAAAGTAGGATTTCCCTGGAACTTCAAAAGCAGCTTGCTTTTTATGAGTCAGTCTGACACCGCCCTTCAGCCAGCCTGGCCCACATTAGGACCTTTGCCCTTGTGTCTTCTGCCTGGAGCACCTCCCAGCTTTCGCATGGCTCCTGTGCACTTTCTAGCACTTTCCAGCACTCTCCAGCACTCTCCAGAGCTCTCTTTTTGTCAACACATCAGTTCTCAGCCTCCCTGAATAGAGCCCAAAGCCCATGCTAGGCAAAGACCTTGGCCCTGAAAATATGGCTAAGGGCTCACTAACAGTGACTGGGCGAGGGGTTTCTGTTTCTCTCACCAACACCTGGGCTGCATAGTCTGGCCTTGCACACTAAGGCATCGCAACTTGGGTTGGGGACAAGCTCTGGGTTCTGGAGCAGCTCGGAGCTCCGGCCTCAGTGCAGCCAACAAGGCACTTTCTTGGTCTAGGCATCAGGAAGCCCCCTGGGGGTCAGAGCACCAGCAGGTAGGACACAGCACTGCCCTCACTGCATGGAGGGGATGCCACAGAGGCCTTGCCCTGAGCTCAGCCTGCACCATGTTTGCTTTCTTTGTGTCAGGAACTTCTGTTGACTGTAGAAACCATTTCTATTATAATCCTTCACTGAGAAAATAAAAATCCAGAGCCAGGCGTGGTGGCACACACCTGTAATCCCAGGACTTGGGAGGCTGAGGCAGGAGGATTGGTGCGAGTTTGAGACCAGCCTAGGCTACAAAAGTGAACTCAAGGCCAGCCTGAAGTACATAGCAAAACCCTGTCTCAAAAAAAGAAAAGAAAAATCCCCAAACAGAAAACCATCTGGCCAGATAGGTAAGACCCTGGCCTAAGCCAGTTTTTGTTGTTGCTGTTTGTCTTTTGAGACACAGTCTCACTATGCAGTTCAGGCTGGCCTTGAGCTCACACTGTGGCCCAGGTCGATCTTGAACTTGTACTGATCCTCCAGCCTCAGCCTCCCAAGTGCTAGGATTACAGACTTGTGCCACCACACCCCGCAGACTGGTTAGTGAGGCAAGTGCCCCATACAAAAAAGACAGAGAGGGATTTCAGTGAGCGACACAAACACAAAACATGTTTGGGGCCTGTGGGAGCCCACAGGAGCACTTGGGATGTCACGGATGCAGGAGATAGGGGCTACTGCTCAGAGCACCGCAGCCACGCCTGGCTGCACAAAGGCCTGTCCCATGCCTGAGTGCTCTGTGTGAGCCTGCACTTTTGAGGCTGCGTGGGGAGCACTGGGGGTGACTCCAGCACTTCCACACGAACATCCTGCACACACCTGGAGACTGGGAGCAGTGCAGCGATGCCAGCAGACCGCAAAAGTCACTCCAACGCCGCTCACTCAGAGTGCAGCACCGAGGTGCATCGCCTGAGCAGGGCACAAGGCAGGAGCGTATTTCACATTGGTGATTCATTTATGTTTTTGAAATTAAACAATAACTCTCCTCACACTCTGCTCATTTACATAACCAAACCAGCAAAAACTCT
The DNA here is from genome assembly GCA_004027025.1 of Myocastor coypus. Taxonomy (NCBI): domain Eukaryota; kingdom Metazoa; phylum Chordata; class Mammalia; order Rodentia; family Myocastoridae; genus Myocastor; species Myocastor coypus. The sequence continues at coordinate 35,959 of PVJA010007228.1, read as the reverse complement.
TACGGGAGTCAGGAGGGAGACAGACTGGGAGGCTGGAGTTCAGCTTTTATCACAAGATAATCAGTAGCCATTCACTGAGTGCCAGCTGGGCTTCCCAAACATGTGCAGCTTGAATGAGACCCTTCTCTGGTCATTATTAATGAATTTATTCATTAAACTTTTCAGGGTAATTTGCCATCTGAAAACACAGATGATGGTAGAAATATAGGCTTGTTGCAGAAACTCTACAATTTAAGCCTGAATGAGCCACTTTACAAAATACTGAAAAGTTTTTCAATATTGAAAATACTAAAATTAAGGAGAAAAAAAGCAACAATTGTGGTGGTAAATTACACTATGTTAATATATAAGAAAGGCAATTACGTATTCATCACTTGCAGTGAAATGGTTATTATATTAGTATGGTATTATAAAATTGATATGGTTATTATAAAATAATAGGGAATTTATGTTACCTCTTTTTGCACTGAGATAATAACATTTCACTCTGAAAACAAATTAGCCCTTCTATTGTCCTCAAGAAAGAAACATAATCTAGGCTTGGACAATACTCTGAAACTTTCTTTTGTTTAGCTGGGCATTTCTGTAAGTGAGGACCCATCCAGAAGCTGGGGTGGGGGGTCAAGGCAGTTCTAAAGCTGGGCCTTGAGGCATACAGTGAGTCCCAGGTCTGGGGGTTCTCTCCACCAGAAGCACAGAGACCCACGCCGTACCTCAGAAGTGCAAACTGATTCCAAAGAAAGCATTCCCTTTGCTTGAGCATAACAGCTGAGAATCGGAGAGAACTTTCCAGAAGGACAATGAGTCTCTCTCTCTCTCTCTCTCTCTCTCTCTCTCTCTCTCTCTCTCTCTCACTCTCTCTCCCACCCTACAAAAGTCAGTATTGCTGATGCAGTCACATGATTGGCAGAGGCTGGACAGTAGATCTGGAGAGGAGCCCTCCCACCAGGCACCTCGGCCCATAAGGTCCCAGAGCTGAGCTACCACAGGAATTTGCAATGCTCTTGAACACCACCGGCGCCAGTGCCAGTGGGCAATTTGTCCCCATGACACAGGGGCACAGGTTGTGCTTGAGCAATATTTTGACTAGAAGCCCTGAGGTAGCCATTGCCAATGGAGAGAGAAAGAAAAAAAATGCTCTCCTTTGGTTAACAAGACAAGGGAAATCAGTGTCACCCAGCTCCACGTGTTCCATAAAAACTCCCTCCCTGAGTCGGGCTACCACTCCCTGGCCCTCAAGCAGAGAGACCTGAAGAAGGACAGGCCAGAGAGGTCAGCAGCAAGAGTCCTGGCTGTGTGTATGACCCTGGGGAAACTGCTTGCCTCAGCTTCCTTGTCTGTACCAGACAGCTAAGAATCCACCTACTTCAGAGGGCATGCGTGGCAGCCCAGGTCCTCGGTCACCTGTCTTACCTACTTGTTCTGTTCTCAAGAGGAAGACCTGGGAGACCCAGCAGCCTGGAGCTGCACCTGTTGATGCCTGCACACTTTGGCCAGGCCTGACGGTACCCAGGCCTTCTGGCTCGGAGGGGCCCCTCACAGGACCCAATAGCCACAGTCACTACCCACTCCCAAGCGCCAATTCCCGACTGTCTGTCTGATCATGTTTCCAAATGAAAGTACACTTATAATTTGTCTGGCTTCTTAATTTCTCCTAAGACAAAGTGACAGACTCCTCTGCTCTCCCCCTCTGTCTTGGCTTTTATTATTTCTTTCTTTATTTCTCCATCTCGCCCACTCCTTTCTCCTGCTCAGCCTTCTTGCTGCATTCAGTTGTCACTTAAGTATTAGCCCACTGTCTGCCTGGCAACCCACTATTATGCACTTATTTTATTACTTGACTTCCTACCCTGATCTTGTGATTCATCCTTAACCTTTACTGACTGCAACACAACTCCTTGCCTCTTCTTTTCTCTTTCCCAGCCTCTTCCATTCCTAACTTTCCAATGTCAATATCCGTGCCATCATGGGCTAAGAGATTGCTCTTAGGTCTCAAGCCTGGAGGCTTCTTTAGCGCTCACCTCAGCAGTTTCATCAAATTAAGTCTGTACCTAATGGTTTCGAGTGCCTCCGAACAACAGGAGAGATAAACAGGAATCAAGGGTGGAAACAAGGTGATAAACTTCTGAACCCAAGACAAAAGTCAAGCCACTCCCCTTTGTAAGCTGGATCTCCCCGCAGGATTGTGTCACCAGACGATATCAACACAGGCTAACATTCACGGCGCAGATTCTTTGCAGACGGTATCTATGCATTTTTCAGGATTGGACAGGACAGTTTTCAGAAGGATTAGAGATGTGTTGTTTGAAGGATGCCTAACACAAAGAAACTCAGTGTGAAAAACTCCAAAGTTATGTAACAAAATATGCCATCTTCGTGTAAGCAGTGTCAGGGTAGCATTTTCTGGGAAGAAAGAAGACCAGAAGTGACTCAGATTCAGAAAGTATTAAGAGCTAGGCAAGGACCCATAAATCCCATCAAGGTCCTTAATATTTAGATGAGGAAACGGAGGGCCTGCGAGGCCAGCACCTGCACAAGAATGAGCCTGGTCTATTGGCTAACACCCCAAGCCCTTTCCTGAGTACTTAGGACTGTGACCCTCTGACCGAGAATTTAGAGCAGGAGAAGGTTCTGGAAATGCACGTGTGTGTGGAGTGAAGCTGGGCCACACTCACAAGTTGTTTCTCCAGAACCAGTGGATCCTAAAAGTTGTCCCAAAATGCTCAGTGCAGGGCGTGACACTCCATGAACACTCAGCATCTGGGAACAGATTTTTTTTTTTTTTTTTTTTTTTTTGTCTTTTTGAGATAGGGCCTCGCTATGCAGTTCAGGCTGGCCTTGAGCTCCCTTTTGTAGCCCAGGCTGGTCTCGAACTCAAACCAATCCTCCTGCCTCAGACTCCCGGGTGCTGGGATCACAGGTGTGCGCCACCACACCTGGCTGTGGGAACAGATTTTTTGGTTAATAAATATATTGACTTAAAGAAAGATGTTCAGCCTCCTGTTCTTATGATCATAGCCCACTAAGACGATTATTCTCTCCCATTTCCTTTATGGCTCCTCCTTATCTCAGGTTTCTCCTCCCTCCTTTCCTTGCTCTCTCTCCCCAGTAAGAATTTGGCTGAGCTATAGTCCACATAGCCTAAATCTCACCTTCTGAATGCCCACAACTTGGTAGTGCTTAGTACATTCATGGGGAACCATGCAACCGCTGCTCTATCTCTTCTAGAACATTTCACCCCCACGCCCAATCGCACACACATCAGCGTCACCCTCCAACTTCCTTCTAGCCCCTTGGCAAGTACTTACCTATTTTCTCTCTCCATTAATTAGCCTATTATGGACATTTCATACAGACAGCATCACATGACCTGGTCTTCTGGCATTTTATGGCTGGCATTTTCAGTAATATTTTCAAGGCTCATCTGTGTTATGGCATGTATCAATCATTCCTTTTCATGGCCTCACAATATTCCATTGTGTGAACATGCCACATTTTATTAAGCCACTAATCAATTTGTGGGCTGTTTCCCTTTCTAGATCCTGTGAGTACTGCTGCTGGTCTCTCTCTTGATGTCCCATAACCAGCACTTGCTTGACAGCTCCTTCCCATGCATCCTTCTCCTATTCTTGCCTGTCTGGCCCTAAGTTTTCCATGTAGCCACCATAGGCCACTATTTCTGAGCAATAATACTCCTTCCTCAGTAGGTGTAGGATGTCTTGCCCAAAATCTGACATAATCTCTAAAAGCTACTGTGCTGTGTAAAACATCCTGGTAACATTTCCACCTTTCTCTCATCCTCTTTTCTGTACACTTTCATGAAGACTCTTCAGAACTGAAGTGGGCATCCGTCAATCTCCGTTTTCATGTCTGAGAAAACTTACCAACAAGTTTCTTCAGGAAACATTTCTGGCTTTGCCCCCTGCCACCAAACTTCCCCAAATCAATATTTACAATCTTGAGAGATGGACAAATTGAGCTTTACTCAAAAACAATGAAAGTGAATATCAAAGAGATTTAGAGGGACAGGGATATAGGCCAGTGGCATAAGCACCTGCCTGGCAAGCACAAGGTCCTGAGTTCAATCCCTGGAACAGAAAGAAAGAAAGAAAGATAGAAAGAAAGAAAGAAAGAAAGAAAGAGAGAGAGAAAGAAAGAGAGAAAGGGAGAGAGAGAGAGAGAAAGAAAGAAAGAAAGAAAGAAAGAAAGAAAGAAAGAAAGAAAGAAAGAAAGAAAGAAAGAAAGAGAAACAAAGGTAGCTTATCAGAGGCAAACCCTGAAGAAGGCCAGGTCTATTGATACCTAGTCTGTGTACCTTTCCATGTGTTGAAAAACATATTCACATTTCCTTTTCAGTCATTTCTTTGCCAGTGGTAAAAGACAACACAATAACAATTAGGAATTTCCAATTAAGTAACATGAGGCAAATATAAAACCGATGTCATGCTGCAAACGATACATACATCAGCAACCACAATGTTCTTCCACTTCTGTCAGTGAGGCAAGATAGGATTAAGTAAACTAAATCAACCTCACCAACTCCAAGTGATTTAAATTTATAGTAATTCTGATAGAGGTCTGGTTAAAGATTACCTTATAAGATTCTAAAGAAAGGCTTTGCTAAGCAAATTAACACCATCAACAGGACTTCTGGAGACCTTGACATAGCTCAACAACACAAGATGTTCTTAAGGCACATCAAACAGGGCATGGATTACAGATACAGATCTCTGGTGAATACTGTCTCTGGCCATAAAACAAGTAATCAATACAGACCTTGCAAAACAGAGTTCTGAATCGTTCTGGTCTGTCTACTTACCATCTCCCTGAAAATTTTTGTTAAGCCATCATCTACCGGCCTACTTCTTTGCTGGTTTTGAAAATTAATGAAAATATCTTTAAAAAAAAATGGGAAATAATTTGAACTTTCACACACTCAACCAAGCCTTCGCAGACATCAGTGCAAATTACCATGGGACAAACTATTGTGATCATGATGCAGAGGTTTCTGAATCAATGAGTTTTGCTGGCGAAGGACTTAACATTTAGATTAGATGGTAATGCAGACAAATATGGGCCTCAGGATAATAAAGCAAAACACTTAAGTCTAGACACACCACACGAAGTGCAGCACTGTCCTGAAGATGCTCTTGGGGTAAATACCAAGCGGCTGTGACAAAAGACCTCTGCAGTTTAGGATAAGGTTATCATCCAGAGGAGCGGAAAAGGGCAAGAGTCTAGAGCCTCTCAGGCAATCTGCCGGCAAGTACTACTTCTGCTCATGAACCTGAGGTCCTGGGTGATTGGTTCATTCAGGCAAAGTTGTAACGCAAGCAAATATCACAGGCTCTACACAAGGAAAGAGAGGAGCTCTCCAAGAAATAACTCACTGTGGGGTCAAGCAGTCTCCCGCTCTGGGGGCTGTCATTTGGCCTGTGGCCTTGGGCACCCATGTGAGGGAGGGAAATGCCAGTGAAGGAGTGACAGCATGTCTCTGGAGACAGAGGCCAGAACTTGTCCCAGATGCTGGGTTGATAGTCACCACTCAGTCGTTACCAAGTGGACAAAAGAAGGTGGCTTATGTCTTGAAAAGAGATGATCTATGTGGCCATCAGGCGGGTAGGAGGTGGTGCAGATGTGTGCCTTGGAACACCCTGAGGAGGACCTCAGGTCCCCACCATGGTCCAGGCAGCATATTTCCCTAGAGCAGTGTGGTGTCACCTTCCTGGGAATAATGCAGTGTCCAGAGACATCTTAAGCAGGAGCCACTGGGAGATGCTATTGGTACCAGCCAGTAATGCTGCTAAGCCCCCTTCGGTGCACCAGGCAGCCTGAGTGGCAGAGACTCCCCAACCCACGATGTCACTGGCCTGAGCCAGGCTACCTTCCTGCCCATTCCATGCCCATTGAATGAACTTCATTGCCTGGGTATTTTGTTTTGTCACTGGTATGCCATAATAGCCATGACCATTCCTGTCCCTACAACCAGTAACATTCTTAATAACAATGGCAAGGGCCCTCAGGTGTCTGGATGCTAGGATCATCCTGTCACACGTTTCCAAATAGTAGCTCTTTGGGTGATTGTACCAACAAGCCCACTGTCACCCAAGGTAGGTGACACTCTGACCCTAGCATCGTTTTTAGAAAATCAGGTCTCGGAAATCTGAAGCAGTGGGATGGGAATTGGCAGGCTGACCCCAAATCTAAGCTCCTAAATCACTGCATGTGTCTGTTCCATTGAAATTACTCAGTGCTGATTCCCGGATCCTCCCATAATCTTCCCAACAAGCCCAGTGGCAGGAGGCATGATTTCTAGCTTACAGCTAAAGAAACTGAGGCTCAGAAAGCCCTGGCTTGTCCAAGGTCTTGGCAGAGCTCAAGCTTCTACACCTGTCTTGCTCTCTGCCTACTGCACTGTCGCTAAGCTATAATGGCTGTCTCTAAGCATAGCTGCAAGAGGCCTGGCATCCTAGCAGTCGATCTGGAGTCTGTCTTCCTGGAGAGGTGGTCTTTTGTTGGCAACTGAAGAAACCGCCCACTTGATTGATGCCCCGGGAATCCAGTGTGGGTTTCCAGGATGAAAAGCCAGAATCTGAGCCAGAGAAACAGCACCAAGTCGACCTCTAGACCTTTCACAATTTGGATTGCCTGTGACATCAGCCCATGACCAGAAGCAACAAATAACAGAGCAAAGAGCCACACAAACACTTGCAGGGAAAAAACAAACAAACACTTAAATGTTGCCAGGTATGAGATTGACACTTCTGCAGACGGTAGCCATACAGAAAAGCTTGCACTTGCAGGAATAAGTTCCTATGAAACATGCCCCAGTGAGGTCTTTAGACATTATTATCTAGAATAGGCATCGACAGCTATTATGTCTCTAAGATTTCACTGCCAATCACATTCAGGAGTGTTCCATCAAACACAGATGAGCATCTTGGAGTTGCTGGGAACACAGGTGTGTTTGAGGCGAGTTTCCTCCATCCAATCTGCTAGCTTAATTTTCACGGCTGGCCCTGTTTGAACCCCAGTCCTGAGCAGCCCAGCCTGGCCTGCACTGTCTCTGCATTAGCCAAAGAAGCAGCTAATTGGTTTCCAAGCTGTCTGCGCCTGCATTCATGGCCAATCCCCGTGAGCAGCATGTGCTGCAACCCAGGCTCCTTGGTGTCAAAGCAAAGTTCTTGCAGTCCTTGGTCTCTGTTTATTTAACAACTGCTGGTAATTAGAAAATCACCTCTACATTCATCTTTCGAAAACAGCAAAAGTGCAGTCAAAGTGCTGAAGGGCAGCCTAGTCTACAACTTTCTCATTAATTGCTAGAAAGGGGCAGAGAACATTCCCAGGAAGAAAGCAGGCCGATGGTGCTAGTGTTGGGTCAGAGAGCACGGTGCACGCATTAACCTGGAGGGCGCAGAGCTCTCCGCCTCCATGTCTATGCCGCAGAAGTTCTGGGAAACTCGAGGTCGAAGTATACTTGACACTGGACTCTTCAGTCCACTCAGCAAGTGAATGCAAACCAGGTACCCGCCAAGGCTCTGTGGCCGAAAAGAGAACAAGACAGAGCTCTGTCCTGCTGAGTCTGCAGCCTCTTACTGCCATGTACTCAGGATGCAAGATGCGAGACCCAGAGGCCCGGAGTATGGAGTGCAGTGGGGGTCAGGTTGGGGAAGGAGACTGTCCCCAGGCAGCTCCAGAGGAGGTGGCACAGCTCTGAAGGGAAGCAAAAAACCACCAGCAGCAGAAGTGAGCCTGTGTTTTGGCACTTGCAACGTGACATCAGGGGAGGCTGGGGCAGCTGCACAGAAGGTATGGAGAGGGGAGGGAGGAGAAATAAAAGCACAGAGGTACCAGCAAGACTGTGTCACACAGACAGTGCAACATCACTGTCTCGGTGTCCTTAGAGATGACTTTAAGGGTCAGCAAACCAAAGACTACTTTCCTCTCGTGTTAGCCCATGTTTAAATAATGAACCCTAAGCAGGTCCCCCTGGGCAGGAGGATCTTGCAAGTTCAAACCCAGCCAGGGCTACATAGTGAGACCCTATTTCAGATAGATAGATAGATAGATAGATAGATAGATAGATAGAGTACATAAATAGGAAAATTTCTTTTTTTCTTACACTTTCTATTATAACATTAAACACATACACACACACACACACACACACACACAAGGGCTACTGGCTTGTAAGTGCTGCCTGGACACGCCTGTTTGAAAGCATAAATTATACTGTGTCACTCTGGCTGTCTCTCCACATTGCTCACCAGCTTCCCATTCAACCCAAATCCAGACCACTGCATCACTGAGGCTGGTCTCTTCAACCACACCAGGGCTCAGGAGCTGAAGAAGGGGGAGCAGGGGCTGGGGTGCCATGGGCCCCAACCACACACAGTAGGAAGGGACCGAAGGAGGCTTTGGAACTGCAGCATGCAGAGACAAGAGGGACAACGCCTGCCTATAAGCTTGCGTGTGTGGCTGCGCGCTCCCATGTGTGTAGCACGCCACGGCAGATTCTGGGGAAGTTATGGTCACCGCTCAGCTTCCACACAGCTTTGCCTCACTGTTGGAAAAGGTCACTGTGGGTCCTGGCTGGAGTCCCCAGAGCCCCCTCCCTCTGTGACCTCATGTGTCCCCATGGTGGCAGTTGGAGTGTGCTCAGGCTGTCTGGCCTGACAGGGAGCTCAGGGTATCCTCTACTGCCCCCTAGGACCTCCCTCCAAGCCAGGCTTCTTTTTCTTCCCCATGCAAACACTAACAAGTAGCTTGGCAGAGACCCTAGCACACACTTACCCATGAGGTGTGGGGGTGGGAGTGATCCCTCCCCGTCTTGGGTGAAGTCTCAGAGATAAAGCCACCACCGAGGTCCCCAAGGAGAAAGGCTTCCATGCATGGCCTCTGTCATCCACCCTTCCCCTGGCTTTTTCCTCCTCCCTGAGGCATTCTCCAACTTCACCTCTTTCTGGAATGTCCCTGAATACATCCTCCAGGCCAAGCTCTCAGCTCTGCCCCTAGGGAATGTAAACCAAGAGAGGGGCCAGACCCGGGACAGTGCCCATAGCAGTGTTGAAGCTGCCTGGATCGACGGCCCCCAGCCCGGGAAGAGTGGGGCTGAGCCTGACAGGGGGTGGGGTGGGTGCAGTCGTGAGTGATGTTGTGTGTCCTACGGAGCTGGGTCCACTGGAGAGTCCGAAGTGCAGAGAAAATCAGTCTCCTCAGATGTCCCCTGGCTTGGAGCTGGGTAGCCAGAGGGCTGGCGTTTCAATGCTTGCACACAAGCTCCAGATGGAACAGAGCGTGGCATCTGAAGTCCACTCAGGGTCGAAGTCCTGATCACACTGCCTGCTCCCCAGGCTCAAGATCTTCTCGAGCTATCCTGGCCCCCATCTCACTGAGAGGTAAACAGAGGAAGTTCCCATGCCAGCCTCACCTTGCTAGGCCTCCCTCAGGGCACTCCACAAATCAATTCTCAGCATTTCCATAGTTCTCGTTTGCAGAAAATAATGACTTTAAAAATTTTTACAAGTATTACCATCCAATTTCTTTCCCCTGGTGTTTTCTTAGTCTGTAACCAAAAAAAGAAAAACTAAGACAAGGGAGACCAGTGAAGAAATATCTAGAGCAGAGGTCCCCAGCTAGCTTAGGCCAAATCTGGCTCAAGCATGTCTCGTCTAGTCACAGAGAATCAGACATGTCTTTTAAGTAGCTCCACTATTTAAAAATGGGGCGGTGGGGTGTCATCTATTCACACATCCAGATCCAGCACCTCCAGAAATAGATGGTAAGACCACTTTGGCTGTGCTTGCACCAGGCTGGACCAGCAAGCTGCTGGCCACCAGGCACAAGACGCCTTGCCTCTCCTGCCACCAAAGCCAGGGACTTGACTGGTCACTACAGCAAAGTTGCTTTGCAGCCTTTGCTCTAGATTTAGTCCGAGCTGCGCATCTTCAGCAGTTGCTGCTGCAGTGCACCGAGAAGGACTGGGGCTGGGAAGGAAAAATGAATCTGATAGAAAGGTCCCCCACGCTCCCCACCTGCCCATGTCTGGTTCCTCCAATTCTACTCCAGTGCCTTCTGACTTTAGGGGACAAGTGGCCTTGAAAGCAGGAGGTCTCTGGGATTGAAACTGGTGTCATTTTCTGGAGCACCAGTGAAGTCCTAGGCCATGGTGCGGGACCTCAGAAGTCCTTAATGTGAAGGTAGGACAGGCTTCGCCACCCGCCCCACCTCCCATGGTCCTGGGGAAACATCTAATGCCCTTCCTACCATTACTGCCCATTCCCAGGGATTTATGTGGTTTTTGTTTTTTTTGTTTTTTTTTCCCCAGGGATTTAAACTTCTGTGACACTGACAGTGCTGGGGCAGGGAGGAGGAGGGGCCTCACAAAGGGTGGCACAAGGCATTCTTGTGCCAGGCTGCTCTGCATCCTGTTTGGCTACACAAATCTGCACATGTACACGTGCGCGCACACACACACACACACACACACACACACACACACAGCTAAGCTAAAGTGCAGAAAGTCTAACAAACCTTAAGAATTACACACTAACACCGACTTCCTGGTTTTAACATTCTATAGCCATAGGATATACCCAAAGAGGACAAGGGACTTCCCTGCACACTTTTTTGTTGGTTTGCACTATCCTGTGAATTTATAATTATTTTCACAACAAGAAATTTAGTAGTAAAAATAAACATCACCAACCCTGTCAGTTTGGATGGCCTTTCAGGTCCCTGACCTCACGCCCCTGCTCATGTGAGTCTCCTCCCATCCCTCCATGCTGTCCTGAGGTGGTGCAGTCACACACACATACACACAGACACACACACTCACGCATGCACGCACACCCCACTCCCCAAGGCTGCAGCGTGTGGGAACAGGCAGGGCAGCCTGGAGAAGGTGCCCCACAGCCCCGCGCTGCATGACGGCGCTGCTCGGCCCATCCCTCCTCCCCCCTGCCTCTGTGTTCTTCTCTCCTTCCATGTCCATCTCTTTAAAAACAAACCATCACTACCCAAAAGCAAACCAAGAAACCACGAGAAGTCTCCACTGCCAACACAGGAAGTGTGGCCATACCTGAAGGGTCTCCCTTCCACCCTCTCAAATTATACCACGGTGACTTCTAACCAGGACAGTTTGGCTGCCAACGAAATGGCAGCGGCAGCTCCACAACTCAAGTCCTGTCTCCAGAGGATGACCTGGTTCAGAGCCTGGCTCTGGCCTGAGGGCACCCACTAGGATACTGGGTCCCGTAGCCTCCCCTGCCTCCTGCCTGCTTCTCTCAGGTTTGCTGGCCACTGTCCTGCCCTTTCTTTCCTGCCTTCCTTCCACAATATTTGGGCACATGGAGGAGAGCCTCAAGAAGGACACATTGAAGGGGGGTCCCTTGCTCCCCAGAAGCCAGCGTCTCTTGGCCAGCCCACCACACAGAAGGCTAAGCGCTCTCCCATGACTCTTCCTGGCCTCCCCAGTGGTTCCCCCTCCACACAGTCTCTCTTCCACTTTCCAGAGTCAGGGTTCTGAATTTACATCCTGTAGAAAATCCATTTCGGAACATGTGTCTGTCAATAAAAATCCAGGGACACTTTCAGTAGGAGAGACAGACCAGAAGGGTATTCCCAGCTTCAGTTTGGAGGTTGCATTTTATATTGTTTTATTACACAATCTGGCCTTATGTTTTTATGAGAAGTTAAAGTTTAAATTCTGAAACGAATATTATGTTGAAGCAAAATAAACTAAGCTGAGAGATAAACCAGGCCCAACTGAACACTCAGCTCTTAAAATCAGGTAAAATTTTCACATAAAGTGATTGCACAACTAAGCCCCAGTTTGCTCCCTCAGCAGACATTTGTTAATCGCTCCCCATATGCAGGGTGTTGGTCAGGCACCAGGGCAAGGACACAGATGCATGTATCTCGGCTACATTTCTTGTTAGTGGACCAGGAGCATTCCATCTTTCTGCAAGACATAGCAATAACTTTTAAATTCTGAGGGACATTATGCAGAGGCAGCAGATTGGAGTCTGATTTTAAGTACAGTGTCTTAGGAAGGTCTCAGAGAAGAGACAGGTGAGCAGAGATTTGCAGAAAGTTAAAGACCATCCAGGTCTTACAACTCTGGAACCCAAGCCTGACCTGTGGAAGGAAGATCTAGTGCAGTGCTTCTCAACCTGTTGGTCACGACCCTGGTGGGGGTTGAATGACCAAAACACAGGGGTCGCCTAAAGCCATTCTGAATCATAACTGTAGCAAAATTACAGTTTTGAAGTGACCACCAAAATTATTTTTTGGTTTGGGGTCACCTCAACATGAGGAACTGTATTGCAGGGTCACAGCATTAGAAAGGTTGAGAGCCACTGATCTAGGGTGAGGTCCCTGCAGCACCAGCCGGCAGGAGTGTCTGAGGAGCAGACAGGGGCCACGTGGTGGCTTAGGCAGGAAAGGTGTTCAGCTGAGGAGTCCCCAGTGCCACAGACCCTGGAGTGCATGTGGCCTGGGAGCAGGAGTGTGACATGGTGGTGGCCCAGACTTGGGCAGAAGCAGAAGAGGTGGGACTCCGGAGAGGTTTTGGAGGTATATCGATTTGCTGATAGAATGGAGGTTTCTGAGAGAGAAAGAAGGGGCTCAAAGGGGTTTTCTAGCAACTTCTAGAATAATCTCCTTTAACAAAGATTGGAAGACAGGATGAGGCAGGAGTCTGAAGGCTCAGGAAATCCGCTCTGGACAGGCTGCATTTCCACATTAGATACCTTGACAGGGACAGGGTTGGAGTCCAGAGTCGGGACAGCTCTCCTGCCTGGGGCCATCACACAAACACGGGATATAAAGTCATCAAGATGGGGTCTCCAGGTACAGAGAACAGACAGATCCATAACCATTCCCTGGGAAACTTGACTCTTGGTGAAAGGGTATAGGGGAAGCAGGAAGCAGCTACGCTGCTGAGAATGAGGACCAGCAGCACGGGCACCCACACAAGTGTGTGTGCGTCTCCTCTGCTGCCGTAACAGACTCCAAATGGGAGGACTCAAGCAGCACACACATCCTCTCTTGAGTTCTGAAGTTCAGAAGCACAAATCGAAAAAGTGATGGGGGAGATAATTTTCTGCTTAAAAAACAAGTACCCTATAACCACTTACCTGGCTAATGTAAAGGCTGAATGATCCTGAACAATGAATGGAATGGGGGGTTCATGCTTTCTCTGTGTGTGTATGTGTGTGTGTGTGTACGTGTGTGTGTGTGTGTGTGTGTGTGTGTGCACGTGTGTTGTATATGCTAAGCTCATTAGGAAAATGTACATACTTTCTAATACATTGGGGGCAGAGAACAGTCATCTTCACACTTGCCACAAACGGTATTGTCAAACGGTCCACTTGGCTTCCTGTTATTTTACCTTCCCGTCCAACTCTCCTCTGTCTCCCACTCCTACTATGCTTCTATCCTTTTCAAAGGCTGCCCAGTACAATATTATATTTTTCCTTGAAGAGTAAGTTCTTATCTCTGATTCTTAATTGAGTTAAACATTCATTTAATTTGTTGTACTAGGAAAAAAAAAAAGCGCAATGGGTCAGCAGAGATCATCGCAGAAAAGTCGAGATCAGAGCCCCTTTCTTTCACTGCTAGAGGCCCCTCCTTTCCTCAACCTTGCTCTCTTCCTCCACCTTCAAAGCCAGAAACACATTATCGCCTAGCCTTGGACTCTCTGCTCCATCTCCTCTGGCCTCGAACGCTCCCATCTCTCTTCTCCTGCCTCTGATCCTCCCAACCCCTCCACCAGGGGTTCTGCTGACACCAGGCTCATCTGAACAATGCAGGCTGATCCTCCCAGCTCCAGCCTCTTCCCCTCGCCTAACGCCATCTCCGGCTACTATCTGAAAAAGTTATGCAAATGAGAAAAGGCTCTTCGGCCCCCTTAGCAGCTCACTGTCCAAATTACTAGCCACAGCTTAAAGACCACCTTTCCACATTTTTCCTACAACTTCCTTCCAGACTCCACTGTTTATTTGTTTACAAGGTGCTTCTTTTCATGCATAAGCAGGACACAGTACAGGTTACAACAAAAAAAGTTCTGGTGAGGCCCAGAATGCCTGGTAACTCATAAATAACATTTGTATGACCTGTGTCTTCCCCACAAAGATTTTCCAGTTACCAGAAACTTCTTCTGTCTCTTTGTCCCCAAAGGCCTCTCTTCCCCAGCCAAGTCCAAGAACAAAGCTGAGCTGCTCACTAAGTCAGAGTCCAGCCTCTCAATGTTCGCAGCAAAGTTCAAAGTGTAACAGCCTGCGGTGTGTGCCCCACAGGTCAACGGACATGTCCTGAAGAGGACACCATGCCGCCCATTGACTGAAATCACAGTGACCACAGGATTCTTTTGAGCAAAAGTACACCACACTGTGCACTTACATTTTTGGTCCAAAGTATCCTCTTAATGCTTAAGGAGCTAAATTTGCCATGCAAGAATGGCTTCAATAATAGGCTACAGGGGCCCGGCGGGATGGCTCAGTGGTCTAAAGCACCTGCTTGGGAAAGCTTAGGCGGCTGCAGGGACCGTGGTTCAATCCCTGGCACCACATGCTGCTCCAGCCCTGCCCTCGGGGCAGGCTGAGCCAGCCATAAAAATGAGTGAATAAACAAACAAAGGTTCTGAAACAAGAAAAATAAATAAATAAATAAATAAATAAAAATTATTTTTTAAAAAATAAATACATTTTAAAAATTAATAGGCTATATACTCAATGCTATCAGGCCTCAGAAAAATAATAAAGTCAAAAACAAATGACCATGCGGAATCAAAACTGCACATCTAGTGTCCGATTCCGTCACCAGACAGCAAAGCAACCAGGTCTGCAGCACTTGCTCCTTGGGAACCACACAGCGTGGAGCTCACCCTGCAGACCTGGTGCGTGTGACGCTGTCCACACCCTGAAGCAGATGGCAGGAAGGGCTGGGCGCCGAACCGCATTTCAGAAAGGTCTCCTAGGCCCCTCGTAGCATGACAACTGCACACACATCAGCTTGACTGTGAATATCTATGGGTGTGAGCAACCCACCGTTGAATGAAATCAAAAGCTTCTGAAAGGTTTCTCAAAATGAAGAAATCAGAGAGATCATCAGACTGTTCACACAGACACGGCAGGACAAGAGCAAGCATGTGAAACTTTACACAGGACCTCACAAAGAAGCCAGGGGCAGGAGAAGCCAGGGCCTGAGGGCTGTGAGCACCTGCACTCAGCTGTTCTATGAACACCTCTGAGGGCCTTGTCGCAGCTCTGGGCAGCAGGGCCTCTGGACAGCCTCACAAAACTGACCAAGGTCCCTGCCCATGAAAAGCCCTCTGGCCCCACAGCCCATACACAGCATAGAGGACAAAGACAGCTATGTATATCATCTATCAATTATTTCCACATCTTATTCTATTACAATAAAAGTATATATTAAAATCTAAGTATATATAATATACAGATATTAAACAAAAAAAACATGGAACAAAGTATCTAGCATTTAAAGCAAGGATGTTCCCAGTTCTAGTTCTCTGCACCTCAGCAACTTTCTCAGCCATCCATTTCTTTCTCACAGAACTTTCTGGAAGATCTGAGAGATAACTGATATCAGGCACTTAGCACGCTGGACCCAGGACCTCTTCCTGCCCATACCTTATGATAATTCCAGCCTTTGCTCATTACTTCATTATTGAGTTCCTTTTTCATTCTGGAGACGATCTTAAGTGTTTACTGAGTGCCCTGTAAAGATTTTACACTCAAGTTAGGCCAGGGGAGAATTAAAAGATAAGCCTCTTGACATTTACTTTGGAAGCAGTGAGCAGGAGAGGAATATTTTTTACAGACTACAACATCTTAGCAGCCTGTTGCATTTACTGCTGCCCTACATAAGCTGTTGTTCTGAAAGGGTTTTGTATTTGTCACTTGTATGCCACCACTGAAGTCATGGGGAGGTCATGGAGATGGGCCGGAATGGGGACGCGGAATGGAAAGAGACCCAGTTGGAAAAGAGCCCTGGACAGACGGAGGAGGTTCAGTCCAAGGGTTCAGACCTTGGCATGAGCCTGTGGGTTCATGGTCCTCTTTGTCATGGACTAGAGGCCTGAATTTTGCTTTGTCATTTACCTCCAGCCCTAAGCCCCACCGACGGAAAGTTTATCTGCTAAGAAATGCTCCAAGCTTGGGATACACATGAGATGTCACCTCTTGCTTTCCTAGTCTCCTGATGGCTGCAGGCTACTGGCATCTATTCCATTGACATGCCACACCCCTGAAAATATTACCCTACCCCAAACACAGGAGGCGAAGGAGGGAGCCCCACTTGGGAGCCCTCCAGGCTCCTCTCCTTGCTATCTCTCTTCCTTCCATGCCTTTGTTGGGCTCTTCGAGTCTCCCTCCAGAGCTCTCCTTCACCTACACCCTCACTTTTCCTCTCCACGTCTGGATCCCCTTTCCGTGTTTCCCCTCCCAGGGACCTTATATCTGTTTTCACAAAATGTATTTTAGATTAGTTTTTGAAACTTCCAAAATGAATCTATAACATAAATCCTGGGGGGGGGAAAAGCTGTCTAGCTGCAAGAATGTTACAGCCATAACACAAAATTACTACAACAGGTGCTAAATAGGAGATGATTGTTCAAGCAGAAAAACTCATTTAAATGATTTAAAAGAAATTATTACAACACTTTTCCCAGTGACCTTCAAATATTTATCTTTTCTATATAGCACATATACTGTAATGGGAGCTCCAGACATGACATTAAAACTAGCGACACAAGAACCTAACACGAACGCATTGCTGCTGGTACATGCATTTCTTTGAAAACTGAATGCCTTCCTTTGTATTACTAAAGTCAGAAAAAAAATATTTGAGTATGTACCATGAACAAATATGACACCAAGCACTCTGAGAAGGGCTGCACAGAGTGTACTCAAATCTGGAAAGCAGTTGTGTGAGTACAGAGTTTCCTAGCTGTAGATGGGGTAGACAGGGGAATGCCCATCCTGGTTGTTGGAATATAACTGTTACAAAGGAAGGCCAAGTACTTTCCTTATTTATTTATTTATTTATTTATTCATTCATTCATTCATTCATTCATTCATTCATTCATTTACTTTGAGACTTTGTCTCTACGGGTATAGTTCAAGCTGGCTTCCACTTTGTGGCAACCCTCCTGAGCCAGCCTTCCAAGTGCTGGGAACACAGACACATGCCACCATCCCTAACAAGTAGTCATTTTTTAACCCTGGTCACCTGCTTTTCAGGCATTTGGGCAGCCTCTTTCTGAAAACTCTGCTCGTTCCTTTTGAGTTGTTTTTTTTTTCACCCAGCATTCAAATACCTCTACTCAATCAGCAAACAAAAATTTCATTAAATTTTTAGAATGTTGCAAATGTAGAATATTATATAAGCCATACCAAAAAAGAAAAAAAAACCTCGGTAAATTGCAAATTATTCTATTGGCTGGATCCACACTTGCATTTTTTTTTTTTTTTTTAAGTCTAGTTTAGGATTTTTCTGAAACCCACCAAAATGGCTAACTCCCTTCACCCAGATTAAGTATATATTATAAAACGCACTACTTTCCATGTTGTGGATGGGAGTCGGGGCTCTGTGCAAGCACCTGGCCAGGCCTCGCCCAATGATCACGCAGCACCCGCTCGTCCCGCTCTTCCCTGACGTCCCTTTCTTCTCGCTCCTTCACATGCCCACTCACCTGCCTAAAGCTGGGAGACGTTTCTGGATGGAGCTGAGGAGGTCCGAAGAACCAGAAACGCGCAGGATACCCGGCCAGCCCACCCAGCCCCTGGCCACCCTCGCCCTGCTCCCGTCCTCAGGATCCCGCACCGCCTCCGCCACCTACCACTCTCTGGCTCCCACAGAATGCTCCGCCAGCCCCACCATCCCCAGGGCTCCACCATCGTGTCCCCATGCCCCCCCCCCCGATCCTGGGCTCTGGACTCGCGCCTGCGTCTGCCCTAGGCTGTAGCTGCCCGTCTCCAGCCCCCAGCCATCCACCATGCCCGCTTCTGGCCTTCGTTCAGCTGCCCGGATTCTGAGGGGCCACTGTGGGATCCCCTCCCTGTAGATCACCCTCCCCTGGGACTCACACTCCCTACTGGGCAGGACCCTATGCCCCCTCTCCATCATGGTCCCCACAATTTTCAGGGCCCCCTACTGGGCCTCATCACCTCTCCCTGTCAAACATGGCCCCCACAATTCTCTGCGCCCCCTACAGGGCCCCTCTACCCCACCCCCTCCATCATGGCGCCCACAACTCTCGGCGCCCTCTACAGGGCCTCCCCACCACCTCTCCATCGTGGCCCCAGGCTTCCCAGCGCCACCTACAGGGCCTCCCTACCCCCTGTCCATCATAGCTGCAGGCTCCTCAGCGCCCCCTACAGGACCCCTCCAACCCTTCCCTGCCCGTCATCCCTCAGGGCTCCGCTTCCCCTCAGGGACCCCGCTACGCCTCCCGTCCCACCTCCCCCTACGCCTCCCCTCTCCCGCTCCCACGCTTCCTCACAACCCCACTCTCCTCCCGCCGGACCCCCGCCCTGTTCTTCCCCAGCCCTCACTTTCCCGCCTCTTTTCCCAGCCCCGCCTCATTTCTCGTCCTGCGCCTGCGCCTGCGCGCCATTCGCGCCCTTGTGGTGGCGGCTGCAGCGGGCGGCAGCGGTAGCTGCAGCACGAGGTGCAGAGGTGGATCTCCAGAGAAAGGCGTGGGTGGGCACAAAGCCGCGCCTCCCTCTGTGAGGGCGCGCTGGGGGGGGGGGGTGGCCAGGCTATTCCTGAGGTAAGCAGAAGTGGGGGGAAGCCTGGGAGGGGGAGGCGGTAGCAGCGGAGCAGACGCGCCCAGTACCTCTGCAGGGTCGCGCTTGCCTTCACGGTGCCAGGCTTAGACTCATGCACTGTGGCAACCCACCAAGGACCTGGTGTGCGTGGCCCCAGAAGTGGCCAGGTACAGATATGGAAGCCTGCGGTGTGCAAGGGTCCTGCCGCCACCGCCAGGACCCCGTAGGGCCTTTCAAGGCCAGACCCTTGTCCCAGCGTGGGCCGCCCTTGAAGCCCAGTAGCCCCCTGGCCTGCAGAGCCCCACAAGATTGCAAGTTTCTCTCCCCTTCAGGTCATATCGCCATGGAGGCCCCCGAGCTCTCCGTCCCCTCTGAGCCCTTCACCAGCATCAAAGAGCTGACGATTCTAGAGCAAGGGCTGGAGGGGGTGGACAAGGTCCCGAGAGTGCATGACCTACAGAGCGCTGGAGAGCCTGCGCCCCCAGACACCCCGGAGCTGCTGCAGACCCTGCTGCTGGAGGGGAAGCTGGAGCTGGTGGAGACCACCGCCGAGGGCGACCAGCACATCCTGACCCTGCAGCTAGTGCAGCTGGCTCTGGGACACCTAGAGCTGCTGAACGCAGGCTGGCCAGACGCACAGCACGTACAGGAGGCACAGGTGGATTTTCAGCAGGCCGAGGGCAGCTTCCCAGCGCTGCTGTGGCTGAAGGAGGAGCTCCCGCAGAGCGCACAGCAGTGCGAGGCCTTCGCTGTCCAGGAGGAGCTACCCATGCTGCAGGAGCTGGAGGAGATGAAGGCCCAGGTGCCGGAGCAGAGCCTGGAGGTGGTCGAGGAAGGCCTTGAGCCAGCAGGGAGCCTATCTGAAAGCTCAGAATTGATAAAGGTACAGCTGGTATGGCCCTGCACACACACACACACAGGCACACAAAATGTTTTTTTTTAAAGTCAGCCTTTGTGCAGTATAATGGTTGGGTAAGGAGTTTTGCAATTTAAAATGAAACAGTGTAAAAAGAGTCCTACCCCCACCCTGCAGAAAATCGTGACATGTTATCTTTCAAAAGAGTTTTAAAGACTATTATTAGGCCAGGTGTCATGGTACATGCCTCTAACCCCAGCACTCTTGAGGCTGAGGCAGAAATATCTTGTGAGTTTCAAACCAGCCTGGGCTACAAAGTGAGCTCAAAGCCAGCCTGAAAGGGCATAGCCAGACTTTATCTCGAAAAGACAAAAAGAACAAATACAAATAAAAAGCTAGGCCAACATGAATATTCTAAAGTGCATCATGTTTATTTTAAAAGTTAAAATTTTTGCCCCCAAACCCTAAATAATTATGGTTTAAACATTTGGGTTGCAGGGCACAATCTTTAATTTTGGCTTTTATTTGTGCATTCTAGGGTTCAAGGCAAAGAGTTTAATCACCCTGTAATTAATACTGTTGTGTCTGCTTGAATGTTTGGGTATTTTTCAGCTTGAGAAAGGCCAGGAGGAGGACCTGCTGGTGGCTGAGGGAGGAGGGCCACCAGGAGCAGAGGAGGAAGTCTTTCTCCTGGAATCCACACCTGGAGATGAAGGAAGAGGTGAACTTGCTCCAGCCTTTCCCACCTTAAGCATGGATGAACAGAAAGAAGAGCCTGCACTAGGTCAAGCAAGTACTGAAGGAACCAGCTCTATGAAAACACAAAGAGAAACAGCAGGTAGGCTGCTCTATTTTACCTAAGTGTCTGCATAAACCAGGGAGTGTTGCTTCTCTTTGTGAGGAAAGGGATGCTAAGTGAAGTTTTTTGCAGTGGACTTTGGGCTGTACAGGAAATGGAAGAAATTTTTTTTTTTTTTTTTTTTTGGTGGGACCGGGTTTCAAACTGACTACCTTGTACTTGCTAGGCAGGCAGATACTTGTGCCACAGATCTATCCCTCTGGCCCCTAAACTACTATTGTATATTGTGAATCAAATTGGGTAAGCAGTTTTGAAACTTAGGGGTTTTTTTTGTTTTTTGTTTTGTTTTGTTTTGCTGTAGAGGGAATTGAACTCAGAACCTTGCTCTTTGTCAGTCAGGTGCTTAAGCCACTAAGCTATTTCCCAGGGCCTACTTTTTTTATTTTTTTATTTTTTTTATGGTACCAGGGTTTATATAATGTATATATTTGGTTGTTACAGGGTCTCACTATGTAGCTCCGACTTGTGGTAATCCTCCTGCTTTCACAGGTGTGCACCACTAGACGGCCTATACTCTGGCCACCTCAGCCACCCTGGGGGCAGGCATGCTGGGACTGAACCAAAGTCCTACACTTGCTTAAGCTTGCCTAAGCAGGTGCTTTAGTCCCCTTAGCTATCTTGCTGGCTCCTCTGGGTGGGGCAGTTGAAGCACTATTAAGTCTGTATAAAAACTGATTGCACTCCAAGAGCCCACAGGATGAATTGAACCCTCAAAAATGATTTGTTCAAAACGGCCAGTGAGATAGCTCAGCGGGCTAAGCACCTACTTTGGCAAGCACAGGGACCAGGGTTCGATCTCCCATCCCACATGCTATGCCAGACTTAATCCCGGGGCGCACTGAACCTGTGACTGGGTCCAGACATGGTAGCACATGCCTATAAACCCAGCACTGGGAGGTCTGAAAACAGAAGGATTCATACAAATCTCAGCTGTGTAGTGAGACGCTGTACCAAATACATACATTAAAAAAAAAATAATAAGCCGGGCGTGGTGGCGCACGCCTGTAATCCCAGCACTCGGGAGGCTGAGCCAGGAGGATCGGTGCGAGTTCGAGACCAGCCTGGGCTACAAAAGGGAGCTCAAGGCCAGCCTGAACTGCATAAGGAGACCCTGTCTCAAAAAGACAAAAAAAAAAAAAAAAAAAATTTTTTTGTCTTTTTGAGATAGGGTCTCACTATGCAGTTCAGGCTGGCCTTGAGCTCCCTTTTGTAGCCCAGTCTAGTCTCAAACTTGCACCAGTCCTCCTGTCTCAGCCTCCCGAGTGCTGGGATTACAGGCATATGCCACGATGCCTGGCTCTGTTCCACTTCTTTAAAAAAATTTTTTGAAAAAGTTAAGCCAAGGGGCTGGTGGTATGGCTCAGCAGTCTAAAGCACCTGCTTAGGAAAGTTTAGGCTACTGCAGTTCAATCCCCAGCATCATATGCTGTGCCAGCCCTGCCCCCAGGGCAGGCTGAGTCAGTCATTAAAAAAAAAAAAAAAAAACTTAAGCCAAGCATGGTGGTGCACAGCTATACTCCTAGCACTTGAGAGGCTGAGGCAGGAGAATTGCTGCAAGTTCCTAGCCATGGCTACAGAATGAGTTAAAGCCCAATCTAAAAACTACTTGACTAAGATGCTAGCTCCGAAAACAAGCAAACAAACAAAGCTGTTTCTCACTTCAAAAACTGCACTCCCGCTGTTTCAGTTTCAGATTCCTTGTTCAAAAGTCCTGTTGGGGCCCAGCAGGATGGCTCAGTGGTCTAAAGCACCTGCTTAGGAAAGCTTAGG
This sequence comes from Myocastor coypus, assembly GCA_004027025.1. Lineage (NCBI taxonomy): Eukaryota > Metazoa > Chordata > Mammalia > Rodentia > Myocastoridae > Myocastor > Myocastor coypus. The sequence goes on along the minus strand of PVJA010007228.1, from coordinate 13,680 downwards.
TGGCTGCAGGGACTGCGGTTCAATCCCTGGCACCACATGCTGTGCCAGCCCTGCCCTCAGGGCAGGCTAAGCCGGCCATAAAAATAAATAAATAAACAAACAAAAGTTCTGAAACAAGAAAAAAAATAAAATAAAATAATTTTTTTTAAAAAAAAAGTCCTGTTGGACAACGCTGGCAGGATTCCCTTCCTTGTGGCCTGGGGTGGAAGGTGACTCCATTTAGCAGGGGACAGTGTGGCCTTGCCACATTTCTTTCACATGTGTCTGTATTCATTTAGATTTTCTAGTTTAAATAGGATGGACCCATGGCTTATAGATACTGCACACCACTGCATCTCTGTTGTCCATCTTCCTCTTATGAGAACTTCAGTCAAATCAAATTAGTACCCATTTCTGTTTTTATATATTCGATTCTCTAGCTCCATCCTAATCTTTATTACGTCCTTCTTTTTACTAGTTTTCAGTGTAGATTTGTTTCTTTGTCGTAGCTGATCCAAGTTAGGTTATTTACCCTAAACATTATTTCTTTAATGTAGGTGTTTATAGCTGAGCATGCCCTTCTGAATACTGCTTTAGGTCACTGTGTAACTTTTGACACTTCACATTTTCATTCCTATTCATCTCTGATTATTTCGGAGTTTTCTTGTCATTTTTGTCTTTGACCTGTTGGTATGATGGTATGTTGCTTAACTTTCTTTTTTTTTTTTTTTTTTTTTTTTTTTTTTTTTTTTTTTTTTTTTTTTTGTATTTTTGAGACAGGGTCTCGCTATGCAGTTGAGGCTGGCCTTGAGCTCACTTTTGTAGCCCAGGCTGGTCTCGAACTCGCACTGATCCTCCTGCCTCAGCCTCCCGAGTACTGGGATTACAGGCTTGTGCCACCACGCCCGGCTTTGCGCCACCACGCCCGGCTTGCTTAACTTTCACATTTTCCAAATTTCCTTTGGTATTGATTCCAACTTTATGCCACTATGGTCAAAAAACATACTCTATGTGACTTTTGGCTTTTTAACAATGTGATGAGACTTGTGGCCTCACACATGTTTTCTTCTAGAATCTTCCACATGTACCTGTGAAGAACATTCCACTACTGGGGTGTGCTCTATAGGTATGACTCTGCCTGTAGTGTTGCCGAAGGTTTTGGTTTTCTTGCTGATCCTCTGTCTAGCTGTCTGAAATGTTGAAAGTGTGGTGTTGAAGTCTGCCACCCTTATGGCCTTATCTCCATTTGTGCTGGTTTTGCTTTAGGTGTTTTGGAGCTGTGTTATTAAGTGTATAAATGTTTGTAACTGTTTTAGCTGTGATAGAGGGACCTTCTTATCATGATGCAGTATCTTTTTTGTCACTTAGAACAGGATATTTTGTCATTTTAACCTATGTGAGTCTCAGCCGGGTGTGGTGGCGCACGCCTATAATCCCAGCACTTGGGAGGCTGAGGCAGGAGGATCGATGTGAGTTCGAGACCAGCCTGGGCTACAAAAGTGAGCTCAAAGGCAGCCTGAACTGCATAGTGAGACCCTGTCTAAAAATAAATAAATACATAAATAACCTATATGAGTCTCTTTAGTGTTTGTGATAGTGCAAGTTTCCAATAGTAGACTTGTTTGGCTTTTTTTTTTTTTTGAATGTCTCAATTTATCTTTCATTTTCAAAAGATATTTTCAACTAACACAGAATTCTTACTTAACAGGGTATTTTTCCCTTCTCGGGACTTTGAATGTGCCATTCCATTGTCCTCTGGCCTCTGTGGATTTCTGGGATAAGTCAGCCGTCAGTCCTATAGTCTGCTGTGTGTATGATGGGTCTCGGCTGCTCTTCCCTCTCTGATATCTGGTGATTTGATTATCATGTGCTTTAATGTGGACCAGAGTTTATTGTATTTATTATTTATTAAGCTTTCTGGATGTGCAGACGATTTCTTATTATATTAAGCATGACCTGGGCAACTACTTCTCTAGATAAACTCCTGCCCCCACTCCCTTTCTGGCACTTTCCTTGTACATATATTGTACACTTGATAAGATTGAACTGATGTCTTAGGCTGTACTCATTTTCTTTTTTTTTTTTTGTCTTTTTGAGACAGGGTCTCGCTATGTAGTTGAGGCTGGCTTTGAGCTCACTTTTGTAGCCCAGGCTGGTCTCGAACTCACACCGATCCTCCTGCCTCAGCCTCCCAAGTGCTGGGATTACAGGTGTGCGCCACCACACCCGGCTTGTACTCATTTTCTTTAAAAAAATTTTATTATTTATTTATTTGGTACTGGGTCTCACTACGCATCTGGGACTCGATGTGATCCTCTATCTCAGCCTCCCCAGTGCTGGGATTGTATGTGTGCACCACCACACCCAGCATCAGTGGCCAGCATGTCTTGTCTAGGTTTCTGGGGCAAGAATAGCATGCAGTACTGGGGATTTAATCTGGGCCCTTCTGCTTGACAGCTAAGCACTTACACCACTGAGCTATCTTCATGGCCCCATATACTCATTTTCTTTCAGTCTTTTTTCTTTATGTTCTTCAAACTAGGGCCAGGGTTTTCCAGGAAACCTCCTCCCCTTCACCCCAGGTAGCCTGTGTTGCACTGGGGTGACTGTCAAGTTAAGCTGATAGAGAAGGGGGAAGCCTTTCAATTGGCCTTGATGAGACCAGGTGTGGTGACACGTGCCTGTAAACCCGGCTCTTGGGCAGCTGTAAACAGGCTGATCTCTACAAGTCTGATCGAGTACTGAGACCCTGAACACCCTGTAGACCCATCTCTAAAATACACACACACACACACACACACACACACACACACACACAAAAGAATTGGCTTTGCCATGTGCCGCCTCTCAGGTCACAAAACGTAACTGCAACCGTTGTGACTGAGCTCCACTCCATCCGGTTCTCTCTGGTACTGGTACTGCGCATTTGGAGCAGAATACATGAAAACTCCACAAAGCATTCTATTTACCAGGAATCAGCCACATATTTTTATGTGCTCCTGTCATTCCTGCAAACTTTTTATTAGCTTCCAGTGCTCCCTCTAAAATGGATTCAGATCATTTTCTCCAATTTGTTAATTACCCTTCTGGATTATGGATTTCTAGAATTTCTTGCACTGCTATTTTGACTAGTGGCCCAGCTATCTTCTGCACTTAATAATTCTGACATGTGAAGTTTGTGGTTCTGAATTTCGAATTTGGGGGTGGGGGCTTGTTTTTGCCTTAACTTCTTGCTTCTTCACTCAGAGCTCACTTTTAGTGGTATCCGTGGCTTTGAAGCGTGGGCTCAACAGAGTCTTTGAGCAATAGAGAATATTGATTTCTGTCAGTCCACAGCGGCCACAGCCCACCTTGGCCAGCACCCCCGTAGATGTTATTAGGATGCACACACAGAGCCCATATTTCCTCTTTGCAGCCACGGGCGTACGGTAGGTGTGATCACCTCTGCGCATGCGCCTAGTGCTGCTCCGTAGCCTCTCCTCTGCTGAGGACGCGTCCACTGTTCAGTGTCCAGAGTACCACCTCCTAGCCGCATGTGGCTTTGGGGCAGTGGAACCCTAGCTTACAGCAAAGAAAAAGTATTGTAATGTTGTAGGAAAAAAAAATGTTATTTTAGCTCCTCCTGGCTGTCAGCTACTTTTTTCTCCAAATGATGGAAATCAAACCAAGGGCTTTGATGATGCTGAGCAGTGTCTGATGCTGAGTCCCACCCCAGCCCTGGCTCTGGGTTCAAACAGCCCTGTTCTGGTCTTGTGGCTGGGTGGAGGATGCATCGTGCCCACAGAGGATGAGCGAGGGAGCCCCTTTCGCCCAGGACTTTCATGTCCTGAATTGTCTGAGCTTCTCGTCAACACAGCGGAACACCTCGTGCACTAAGAGGAATCCAGCTGCTCTACAGTGCTGAAATAGCACTTGACCCTTGAAAGGCTCATTTTTTGCTCCTACAGAGTCTGTATTTTCTTCTTGCAGTAATGAGACAAGCCTTCCAATGCAGCATCTGCACATTCACCTGCTCGAGACTCTCTATGCTCAGTCTCCACATGAAGAGTCACAAGGTGCCCCACGCCTGCCACATTTGCCTGAAGACTTTCCGCACTGTCACTCTTCTTCGGAACCACGTCAATACCCACACAGGTGAGGTGGCCTGGGGCAGTTCCCCTGGAGCGCAAGGAGGGCTATGAGGAGCTGAATCTACCAGCTTCTGCTTGGAAACCCAGTTCCACGTCCCTGGTGCTTTTGGGACTGTGGTCACCTGTGTTCAGATTCCATGGGAAATTCCAGAGGTGAACAACACTTCGACAACTTCTGCTACAGCACTTTAGTAGTGTTGCTCTATTTTTAGTTTTTATTCATCTCTTTAATTTTTGTCAACACCCACAATATTTGTCAAGTGTTGCTACTGTTGTTTAATCTCTACTTTATAAATTAAACTTTAGCAAAAGAATGGAGGTACAGGGGGTTGGGAAGATAGTTCAGTGGCTTAGGCATCTTCCTGGCAAGCACAAAGTCCTGAATTCCATTCCTGGTGTTAATTAAAAAAAAAAAAAAAGCAATACTAAGGAACATAGGTACAGAGAAAAGTGCAGCCCCTTGGCTCTGGTCCTCCAATAGGAAGAGAGACGACTGGCTGTCACATGTTGCTTTACTCTTGTAATTTTTCCTTTTATTTCTGGAATGTCAACCAGAAGCACTGAATGTCCCAAAAGTGTGTTGTACCTATGTTTGTGGTGCTGATTGTTTAATGAGGTTCTTCATATTAAAGAATTTGGAGACTGAGTGTAAATTAAAAGATATAAAATCCTTGCAAATGTTTAAATTTTGTCTTAACAGTATAAATCGGGTGAGGATATAGGTAGACGGCATAGAACTGGTACTGGCGAGACCCTAGGTTTCATCTCCAGCACCACCAAAAAAAAAAAAAAGAAAAAAATATCATGCAATTTTACAGGAACCAGGCCTCATAAATGTATGGACTGCGACATGGCGTTTGTCACCAGCGGAGAGCTCACCCGTCACAGGCGTTACAAGCACACTCACGAGAAGCCATTTAAATGCAACATGTGCAAGTACGAGAGCGTGGAAGTAAGTCCCCTGCACCCTGGAGAGCCACGTGAGACTGCTGCCGGGTGCGCTGCCAAGAAAGCTCACTATCCCGGAGGTTTTGCTTCTAGGAAATTCTCTTTTATCCTTTGATTACTAATTAACGAAAACAATATTGAAAGGTATATAAATGACAAATGGAGTTACTTGTGATCCAGAAGTAATTCTAGGATTTGTTGGGAAGGTCTTAGTCACTTTGTCTTGTTGCTGAGATGAAATATCCAACACCCACCAATTAAGGGAAGAAAGGTTTACGTAGCTTGCAATTTGTAGAGGTTTCAGGCCGCCATCAGCTGACTCCCAAGGCTGGGTGGCAGGGCAGAGGGGCATTGCAGAGGAGAAGCAGTTCCTGGCAGGCAGAAGGCAGCAGCACAGGCATGCAAGGGGCAAGACCAGCCTCTTTCCGTCCCTTATATTGTAGTCGGGCTACTGGGATTAGGGCAGCGCCCACGCGGTCAGGGCCTCATGTGATCATTACCCGCCCTTCCTAGCATCGCACCAGGAATCAGTCACACACTCCATGTCCAGCCACCTCTAAAAAAACTCACTTATGACCACCTGAGGCTTTGGGGAGACACCTAAACACAGCCACCACAGTCTGGATGGTATGTTATGTCACACTCAGTGCCACAAATGCAAGCGGATTTTCTCTACACATCAGATAGGAACTTTTGCCAGAAATTTTGAGCTCACCTCTGTGGCAAAAGCATCCTGAGATAGTGATTTCTAGCCCTTTTTTTTTTTTTTTTTTAGTGCCAGTGGTTGAATGTGGGGACTTGTCACCCTGCCGCGGTGCCACATCTCCTGCTCCCCATTTCTAGCTTTCACTTAGGGAGGTGACACTCTGCAGGCTTCAATCACGTGCCATGCTTGTGTCTGCACGGCTGCCCGTGCTGTACCTTCCAGCATGCTTGGCAGCACCCTGCTTGAATCAAAGGTGGCATTTGGTGTGTCCCAGCCAATGCCAGCTCCATTTGAGGGGCTCTTCTCAGTGCTCAAAGGGAAGCAGACCCTGGGTATGAACCCAGTCGGGGAGGGAGAGCTCCGGCCCTCCAGTGGGACTGAGTTAAAGGCTGCAGCAACAGAGGCTTAAATATAGTAATGCTGCAGCTGCCTTTCACAAAGTCGGGAATTTCACACACTGGGTCACGACTTGATTCCAGCCGTTGCTTTTTCTCCCCCTCTCCCTACAATTGCTATATTTATTGCTGCTGTAGTACCGGGGATCAAACTCACGACCTTGCACTTGCCGGGCAGATACTTAAGCCACTGAGCTATATCCTGTTAGTAGCAGGACATGAGGTGGCAGCTTTAGAGAGCAAAGGTGTCCCAGGACCCTGAGCCATCAGGCCTGTGGTTTATGGCCGACCAGTTCTGAAGACCTGTATGCAGGCCCATTTAGGCTTCGTACCAGGAGCAGCCCAGGGCAGTGTGCTGGGCCCCGGGTCCCCCGCTGCTACCGTCTCCCTCGTTGGCATGGCTTCGACATGGTGCCTGCTGGTCTGTATTAAGACAAGGCACACACAGCCATCCTAGTACCAGAACTTAACAGGTATCTGCTGGGCACCAGCTTCTTGGATCTCCTTGTCCCTTCTCCAGGGACACGATATGCAGCCTTCTGTGGCCAGGCAGGCCACCTATCCCAGTCAGGTTTTCTATGCTATTGCTTTGCATTCTATATGTGTTGCTTTACATTCTACAGCATTTGAGGACATCTGATTTTTTCTTCTAAGATTCTGGTTCTCACTTTCTGCTCTGAGGCTTCGGGTCTTCCATGGCCTTCAGATGGGTGACTGTTCTTTGATGCTGGGGAAGCAGCTTGAGCGTGGCCTTCCCTCGATCCCAGCAGAACCACTGGGGCTTCAGGCTACCAGTGGCTCCAAGGCGGTGGCCACCGCAGGTTTCCTGCAAAGCACAGATCAGGGCACATAGAGAGCAGATACAGCCTACAAAAGGCATCTGCCATTTAACTGATCCCCTGGAGTAGATCATTAAATTAGAATTATATTCTCCTACTTAAAACCTATTCCTTCTCAGCCCTTGGGAGGCTGAGGCAGGAGAATCAGTGCAAGTTCGAGACCAGCCTGGGCTACCAAAGTGAGCTCAAGGCCAGCCTGAACTGCATAGCAAGACCCTGTCTCAAAAAGACTAAAAAAAAAGAAAAAAACCCTACCCTATCTAAAGAAATCCCTGAGCCCAGCTTCCGAACCCACAGCAAGGTCGGCCTATGCCCCTCGAGTGCCCTTGGGGCCTGGGGTCCGAGGGATTCATGGTGGGGTCATGTATGCGTTTCACATGTCCTGGCTTGAGGTTTTCATTTGATGCAAAAGCAGTCCTCCTGAGCTTTGTGTTCTTACCCCAGCTCATGTGGCCTTGGATATAAATACAATGTCACATGGCCTTGGACAGCGAGGCATCTGTCTTTCTAAAGTGAAGCTGAATGTCAGAATCGCTTCAGACCGCACTTCCTCCCTCCAGGAATGCCTGTGCACATTGAATGCAAAGAGAATCTAGAATCTAGATCATAACCAGCCCCGGTGCTTTCAAGTTGTGCAGCAAGGGCTGCCTGCCCCTGTGGCAGAACCTGATCAACTTAAGTTCCCCCCATAAAGGTAATGATTGAGGGCCCCCTGCTTCCAAGTTCCTGTCGGAGTCACTGTCCCCCTGTCTGTCCCAGGCCAGCAAGCTGAAGCGCCACATCCGCTCCCACACGGGTGAGCGTCCCTTCCAGTGCTCACTGTGCAGCTACGCCAGCAGGGACACCTACAAGCTCAAGCGTCACATGATCACCCACTCAGGTGAGTGAGTGAGTCTGCCCGCAGAAGGCCAGGCCGGATGCCAGCCTACAAAGGTCACTTTGTGCGGCAGAAAGTGCAAGTGTCCGTTCTCATGTACCTTTTGCCCCGGGCCCTTGGTCCTGTACTTTTCATGCTGTGCCGTGCCCACCAGGACAGGCAGGTCACTGTAAAGCATTACCTCCTGGAGGGGTTTGAGGCATTGAAAAGTCTACTTCTTAGTTCATCCCTGAGCTTTAAAACAAAGCAGGCGGGGCTGGGGAGATAGCTCCGAGGCACAAGTGCCTGCTGGGCAAGTGCAAGGTCGTGAGTTCGAACCCTGGTCCCACAAAAAAATAAATAAATAAATAAATAAAAATAAAAATAAAATAAAACAAAGCAGGCAGTGAACTATGGCAGATCAATAACAGTGCAGCAGTCGTGTAAAGAGACTGAGCATGCACACACAGGTCCCAGATGCTCCTGGACCCTCACAGGAGGAACGGTGCCCAGCCACAGCCAGGCATCAGGAGTGTGGGAGGCTACCTGTCTGGAGTGCTACATGGAGCCATGCAGGGCATCTGCTGTCTGGAGGGACTTGGGGCCCCATGCCAGTTGGGCAGCCCCAATCTCCATGAAAGAGGTCAGAGCTCAGAAGGGAGCCACACTCCAGGGGGGGCCTTTTGTCCTTGTGCGCAGGTGAGAAGCCCTTCGAGTGCCACATCTGCCACGCCCACTTCACGCAGAGCGGGACCATGAAGATACACATCCTCCAGAGGCACAGTGAAAACGTACCCAAGCACCAGTGCCCTCACTGTGACACCCTCATCGCAAGGAAGAGCGACCTGCGTGAGTGTGGGCTTCCACCCTCTCCTCCTGGCCCTCCCCCCCCCACGTTGGCACTCTTTGGGCACCTAGGCCAACCTACAGAACCGCTAGGGTGCTGGCAGGGTGGCCACTCTGCTGGTTCCCCAGGAGCTTTCTTGCAGTAGTCCTATGCCGCCATCTGGTGGCTGTTCTGAGTAAGTGCAGTCCCACCGCACGTTCTGACCTGAGCTTGTCCCTACTACACCTGTGAGAGTTCATGGATGCTTGGGTTCAACGTTACTCTCAGGGTATTAGCTTAGTGTGCATTGGGCCTGTGCTTACAGGTGAAGATGCTAGGGCTCATATATGATGGCTTACCTGAGAGGCCCGCAGGGAGGCCGCTAGGTTTTATGTTCCCTCTTCACTGACGCTGCCTAGGCCTCGGCATCTCAGCTAGTGCTTGAGGGCCAAGGGTACAAGTAGGGACCAAGACCTGGTCTCTCTAAACCTAAGGTCCCCAGGTAGGTCCTCGTGACTTGGGGACACCACAGGACAGGAGAGGATTTTCATGGGGAAGGGAGAAGAGGGAGCCTCACAGATTTGTTTCCGGACTGCTGGGTCTCCTTTTTTGGTGGTCTGTCTATCTATCTGTCTGTCTATCTGTCTGTCTGTCATTCTTGCCAAAAATATGACATCATAGTACTTATAATATACTAACTCACCAGTTAGCCTCAAGAAATTTCAGAGATGACAAATCATTTTGAAATTATTTGTGAAAGTTACTTGTGAATGAGTCTTTTGGTCTGTCCATGTTGCCATGGTTACCGCAGGCTCCTCCCCTCAAAAAACATGGCCCAACTGGTGATAGTAGGACCGAGGATCACAAGCCAGTTGCCAAGAACAACTGTGAGACTTGTGACAGCGCCACGGCATTACACTGTTTGACCTACATGCGCGTCCCACAGCGCTGTGGCGGCCCTGTGAGGGTGCCTGGTCTTCATTCCTCTCTCTGAGAAAGACCGATGGTGAGGCAGCCAGGTGGGAAGCACAAGGCATCCCTCCATCATCAGCTCTTCTTCAGGCCATCCCCAATCAGATAGGATGTGAGGACAGTGCCCTAACTCCCAGAGGACCCCCTGGGCACTTCTAGCTCAAAGGCGTCTCGGTTCTATGAACTCCCTTATCACTCTGCAACCCACCTACCCCATAGTCAGCTTCTCAGAGGGCTTGGCTACATGCCTGGCCTTGTGTCACCTCAACCGTATGCTTAGCAATATTAAAATGCTTAGCACAGCACACCCAACCCCAGCGGGAGACACCCCTCTGGAGCAGCTCTGACGTAGGGAAGCACGCTGTGGGGCTGCCGGGCAGCAGATGGTCGCCTTCTCACCTGTGATGCTCCACCCCCTTCCAGGTGTGCACATACGCAACCTGCACACATACCACGCCACAGAGATGCGGTGCCGCTACTGCCCCGCCGCCTTCCATGAGCGCTATGCCCTGGTACAGCACCAGAAGACCCACAAGAACGACAAGCGCTTCAAGTGCCCACACTGCAGTTATACCTGCAAGCAGGTCTGTGCATGGCAGAGGCTCGGGAGGGAGGGAGGGACGGACGGGCGGATGGACGGATGGATGGACAGACGGACGGATGGATGGACGGCAGGGGCCAGCAGCCAGGAGTCCAGAGCAGCAGCTGGTAGAGGACATGTGCCCTTTCGGCTGGGTTGACTTTTGTGCTCAGTGTCAGAACAGCAGTGCTGCCTTAGCACAAAGCAGTGACACACCCAGCATGACTGGTGGCCACTACAGCCTTCACCTTCCTGCGCCGGCCCCCAAAGCAAGGGCTGGTCCATTTAAGAGCGTTCTTGGTAAGCACGGAAACTTGCTGGTGTTCTTAACTCTTAGCCCTGAATAATTTCTTTGAATATGCCGTGTCTTAGTTACTTTCTCACTGTTGGGACAAATACCCAGCACTTACAGGTTAAAGGAAGATAGATTTGTTTTATCTCACAGTTTGCAGATGTTCCAGTCGTAGTGGGCTGGCTCCAAGGCAGCGACTGGCACAGGGGCCTGGCCCAGTAAAGGCAGAGATGCGGGCAGGAAGCAGGGCTAAGACCTGGAAGGCAGAGGGGGGCCTGCACTACCCAGGCCACGCCCAGAGTGCCACCTCTCCCCACGAGGCTTCACCTCCAGCAGCACATCCACTGGTAAATGCATCCAGCGTCACACCTGTGCGTGACGCAGCCCCTCAAGTCTCATCAATGAATGAGCACAGGAGACTTTGTGGGGATAACTCTACACAGAGTGTAACCCCCTGTGTGCACCCAGGCAGCCCCCAAGGCCCGCAGGCTTGCTGGAGGAAAAGTCCCTTCCCCACTTCCATAGACTCCATGCATCAGGGGACAGCAGCCCCGCCCGTGCAGTTTGGGGGCAGCTGGCAGATGCTGTCATGACAGTGGACGAAGCAACCCTGAGCTTTCAAGGGAAACGCCTTAATAGTGCCAGGTGACAGACTTTCAGTTTTCAAGAGAAAATCAGAATTTTGGAAAATTGATATATTCTCCACTCGGAGCCTTCCAGCTTTCTGATCCTTAATGACATTTCTGACGAGATCGGGGCTTTTTTTTTTTTTGTCTTTTTGAGACAGGGTCTCGCCGTGAGATTGGGGCTTTTAATACCGAGTAATGAAGTGTGTTGGCTTTTACAGAGCCTCCGTCATCACCCAGGATAGATAGCTTCCAAACAACCAAGCCGGGATGTTACAGGGTCATGCCCAAGCGAAAACACATCCCAAGTACAAGACAGACAAATGGGTTCTCACAGAACAGGGGGCGGGAAGTGGAACGGCCTCGTTCTGGGTTGCACAGTGCAACCAGTTTTTAGTAAACTGTCGCCCGCTGAGTTTCGGTGTAAACAAAGGGCAGTGACCACGGTTATCTGGGAAGAAAACCACTAAAGCCTGTTCCTTCTTTAATTGCATGTCTGGGAGCCCATATTTTGTTCTGATACTTCAGTACCCCTCAGCAAAAAAAAAGGTAGAAACAGATCCAGGATTCTACCTGCAATCCTGTAATGGGCTTACCTGAGGGGTGTCAGGCTTAGTACATAAAACCCAGGACAGTGATGTTTGAGTTTCAGATAAATAAGGAGTAGCTTTGCATATATGTGTGTCCCAACTGCTACAGCCTGTGTTGTAACTGGCAACTTTAAGTGTTAAGAGAGACATTTGATTTGTTGTTTGGAAACATGGATAATATAGCTTCTGAAATATGTTAACATGTCACTTGGTATATTTTCAAATGTATTGATACTTTTTTTAAAACTTTAAAAATATTTTTAGATTTCTCAGTTTGAATCTCTAACACATTAAATACAAATACAAGTCGCCCACATAAGCAGGGTCCCAGGCACCCCGGAGCTCTGTGTGCTTGGTGAGCCGCCCGGCCCAGGCCCCTGGAGGTGAAGTCTGCAGCACCCCATGCTACACAGAGGAAGCTGCACACACGGCAGGCGCTCTAAGCTAAGGCGCTGGGGGAGATCCGGGGCCTCAGACACGGTCCCAGGCCAGGTTTGTGAAGCAGTGCAATCTTCCTGGATCATAGAGAAGATCTGCAGAGGAGTAGGACCGGGCTATGCACAGGCTGCAAACTGGCAGCTCAGGGCACAGAGAGTGGGCGGCATGCAGTTCAGAACACGGTCCCAGTGGGACTCAAGGAAGGTAATTCCCTCGTAGCCGTATCTGTGCTGGGAGACGGGGGAGTTGGGGAAGAGTTTAGAGGAAAGACTATTGATTAAGTTTTTAGCGGCCATGCAGAAAAGACCTGCATTTCATTTGCCCACTCACAGCCCTTTTTTTTTTTTTTTTTTTTTTTTGTCTTTTTGAGACAGGGTCTCACTATGCAGTTCAGGCTGGCCATGAGCTCACTTTTGTAGCCCAGGCTGGTCTCGAACTCGCACTGATCCTCCTGCCTGAGCCCCCCAAGTGCTGGGATTACAGGCGTGCGCCACCACGCCCAGCCACGGCCCTTTTTTAAAAAAATCTATTTATTTATTTATTTAGCGCAGGGTCTCGCTAGGCAGCTCACGTTCATAATACTCCTCCTCCTGTTTTCAGCCACCCCAGCACTGGGATTCCAGGCATGCACCGCTCAGTCATGCCCATGCTCAGTCGTGGTTCGGCACACCCGGAGGGGGCCCGGCGTGGCATGTGGCGCCAGGGATGGAACCCTGGCCCCTGCTCTTGCTTAAGCAGGCACTTAGTTGGCTGAGCTACCTCACTGGCCCTTGCAGCATTTTTAATAAAACACCCAATATACATTCTTGGGTGATTTTACACCTGTTGCTGCCCCTGATTTTCTAAGTTGTTGAAATCTTTAAAAATGTTAGGTGGTTTCCTTGCCAAGCACAGTGATTGCCACCGTTATCTCCCCAGTGCGGTCGTAAGCGTGGCACGCTGTGCAAGAAAGCATCAGCCGAGCCACTGAGCTTCACTGCCCACTGAATTTTTTTTTAATTTTTTTTTTTTCTTGTTTCAGAACGTTTGTTTGTTTATTCACTCATTTTTATGGCCGGCTCAGCCCGCCCCAAGGCCAGGGCTGGCACAGCATGTGGTGCCGGGGATCGAACCGCGGTCCCTGAAGCCGCCCAAGCTTTCCCAAGCAGGCGCTTTAGACCGCTGAGCCATCCCGCCGGGGCCCTGCCCACTGAATTTAAACTCCGCACATTACGTTTTTAAGTTGGCAGGTTCCGTCAGCCCTTTGCAAGCTCGGGGAACTGCAGACCATTGTGTCTGAGATGCAGCGTGACATCATGTCACCCCCATGCTAGCCCCCATCCAAGGTGACATCCCCCAAGAGATGAGAGAGCCAGCATCCAGTGAATTATGACAGCCTTGTAACACCAGGCGCGAGTCCATCCCCACCACTCAGGGAGCCTTGTGTTGCTGTCACAGAGAGCCTGCAGAAGGTTTGCCTAATACTGCACTCGTTCGTTCTCCTCCTCCTCCTCCTCCTCCTCC